>CABHPH010128943.1:0-27496 GCA_902168325.1 Peromyscus nudipes | reverse complement strand
AAAGAAAGAAAGAAAGAAAGAAAGAAAGAAAGAAAGAAAGAAAGAAAGAAAGAAAGAAAGGAGGAAAGGAGGAAAGAAGAAAGATCAATATGGCGTATGGACGAATTCCAACAACAGCCAGTGCATATATTAAAGTTTTAAATCAATTATTGTTCTAGTACACACCCTGGGGTTGAGAACGAAAGAACATCCAGGACTAACAAACCTGATTGTTCTGGCAAAGATGCCGTTCAATTCACGCTGGCATCTCTGGGTTTTCTTTTTCTTCGGTATTCCAACTTCATTTTTAAAAAGCAAGTTGGTTCAAGTAGTGACTTTTAACATTGCTGTTTCATTCATTTTTTCCAGAAGACTTCTACCTGGGTCTCTTGAGGCTTTCCCAAAGGGCACAATGCCTAGGGTTTGCTTTTTAGTTGTAGGGACATCTGTCAGTCTGTGAGCAAGCCCATTAGAGCATGAATTATTCCTTGCTCTATTGCTTTCCAAGCAAGGCAGAGATCTTGGCTTCGGAACATGAGTACTTCACAACTTGGCATCCCTAGATTCCCCCCAAAAGGACTTAATCACAGCAGTTCAGAAACCAAATTACAACTGAATAGCAAAAGGACTTGAACCTGTAATCATACTGTGTTTACTATTGAAATTCCTACAAAACATGTGCATGTTTTTTTTTTCTAGGCAAGTACTGGAAGTCGATCAAGATGGTGGCTTTTACGAGGGGCTGTACTCTGCCTGGTTCTCAACTGCAAGAGGAGTCAGAGACTGTTTCTGCACTAGCCTCTCTGACAGTAGATGTGGAACAGCCATTTGCTCAGGAAGATGGCAGGTATGGACCCAGTATGGGGGAATCATGTGTTCAGTAATGTCCAGACTCATTGCTGGCATTCTGGAACTTGCTTTCTGCTTCTTCTTCACCTGTCTCTTCTACTTCCTCCACCTGTTTCTCCAAAGCCACGGATGGCAGAGTATATGCTGTGGAGAACTCAACTGTTTCATTCTTCCTGGGAAAAGCAGGTCTGGAGCACAGAGCTCACAGGGAGAGAGAGTGTGAGATAGGTGGTGAGAAGGATCATTCCTTGTAGGGTAATTTAGTGCCGATCGCTGTGGAAAGAGCTGCTTAGGGACTTACCTTCTTCCCCTCCTTATCTCTGTTTTCCCAGATGTTCTCTTTCTTCCTCTCATCATTTGAAATTTCTGATATAACAAAGGGAACAGAGGAAGGTGAAGCTGCATGGGATGCTGGTCAGGGGCTAGCAATTGCATACATACGTGAGTCTCCTTGAGTCTAAATGGATAAAGATGGAAGGTGCTTGCCAAGGAGACAGGAGTGTGCGTGAAAGAGTAGGAGAAATGAGCCTGATTTTATTCTCTATTACATGAGGAAAGTGTTCTCATTTCTCTTCATCTGTATCTAGACTGGGGTGGGGCGGGTCACGCTAGCCTCAGTTATGCTTGCCTGTTTACCCTTTAAGAAACCATTGTGAGTTTGTACATTTTCCTGCCCATTTCCTCATCCTGATGAAAACACTACGTTCAATATGTCTTTACAGTCCACTGTGACCGGCTCTACTAGTGCTTTCCATAGCCGACTGCAAGGTCACATCTCTCTGGGCATATGTCACCCAAAACTCTGCAGAAGCTCTGGGTCTTGCTTCTGAGAAGGAGCTTCCACTCCCTGCATCAGTAACATCAGTACTAATTACACAGAGCCTGCCACTTGCCAAACACGAGAATGTGAGCGGTTCTGACTTTCTTGCCTTAGCTGGATACCCCCAATTTAATGGATTTAACATCTTGTTTCGGCCCAAACAGTTGATAAACTGAATAAGAGATTTCATCTTTTTGCCTATGTTTTTTTCTTGCTCTAACCAGTTTAGGAGAAAATTATCAATGGGGAGAGCACTTGTGTGTTATTGAATTAGAAGACATTTTCATGCAGTATCTGGAGAAAAGGGGAAAACGTATTTTACATCTTTGATATTATGAACTAGCCCCCTGCTGTTCCCAGCTAAGAACTGAACCAAGTTCATAATCCAAAGGTGTTGCAATTATTCCCAAGGCCAAAACCAGTTAGCTGTCTGTCATCTGAGGGCCATAAAACTGAGGAAACTAACATCTGTTAGTGTTGGATATAAAAGAGCAAAGCTATTCTTTAGAATCCATTTAATACAGAAAAATGAGGCACATTCCACCCTGGGTGAAGTGAATTCTAAGTAATTCTGCCCATGAAACTGCAGAGCTTGGAATAATTAACAATAATATGAGATGTTGTGAACCCCAACCGATATAAAAATCTCGACCCTTTGGCAGGAGCTGCTTCTACAATCGTATTTGCTTATTCTGTGGTAAATCATGTGCTTGGCTCCTGATAATCTGTAAGAATTAACCCAGCTTCAGTTCTCAGTGACTCTAATCTTCTACTGATGGCATGTAAGGAATGTGAATAGCAGTGTCTTGATGAACAGGAAGGCAGAGTGGAAGCCTGGTTTCATGTCTATTTATCCTTTTTAGACAGATTATACCAATTGTGACTGTTTCATTCTTGAGGGGAAGAAAATGGTTTGACTTGAACTATTTTCTGTGCTTTTTATTTCCTTCAACAAAAGGGCAGACAAAAATCTTCTAGAAACAGATCCTGTGTTTCAGGTAAACTGCATATGACTTTCATGAAAGGGATGATGGAGAACGGATGGGTGGGGGCGGGGGTGGAGAGAAAGCAAGAGATTGACCCGGGGGTTGCTATCAGGATTGTCCCCCTGCACAGCAGGCAAAGATAAAGGCAAGGCCCCTGGGCCTTTGTTGTGAATGCAATATTGTAATCACACAGGAAATTGAAAAATTAGAAAAAAAAGTCAGAGTTAAATGGATGGAAAGAGCAAAAGCAAATTCTTTTTATAGGAAATTCTTGCCAGTTATTTTGGAGGATATATTGGTGTTTGGAGTGAGATGACTCATTTCATACTCAGATTCTGGGTAAGGCAGCCCTTTTCTTGGCCAACTCATATCTGACTCATTTACCACTAGTGAATAAGGGATAAAATGCTCCTGGCTAAGAACCATTTTAAGTATTTTCTGTTCGTTTTCTTGAATGGGGGTAGGGTAACAGCCATTTCATTTTTATGACCACACTGATGGGCCTTGAAGAACACAGTGCTAGGGAAAGACTGGCCAGTGGGAACTCATGCTAGGGATCGTTCCCAAATACACCACAGTCACGTGGAATTTTTCGGTGGCAAAGGACTTAAATGGGAAGGGAGTAATGGGTGGATCCGCAGAAAGAGGAAAACAAGCCCTAGAGCATGCCCCAGGAGGGAGTCAGAGAAAACTAAGAGTATGGAGTTGGTTATATACAGTGGACTGTTTAGAGGCAGGCTGTAGTGTTTGTTTCTGTCTTGTTTGCTAGGACAGCATTACTGGAAGATTTGTGCTGTGCGTTTGTAGCTGTTTGTGCTTCTGAGCTTCCACTTTGGGAAAGTTGGTAGCAGACTTCAATTTCCTCCTAGAGGAAAGGCCAGTCTGCCCCCGTGACTTCAGGGTGACCAGCCATTAAGGATTAGGAGCACATTGGCACTCGAGACTTCTTCGCTGAGTCCTTTCGTTTTTCAGTAGGAAACAAAAAGTGAAAGTTAAATGTTCACATCAGTCTGAGCTGTTGCCAGAAGGGCGAATCATGTTTGATTATCTGAATACATCTCTTATGTCCTTAATCATTTAATTTTTTGGCTTTTGGTGTCTTTTCTCACAAAAGAGGTAGGTTCAAGCCTTTGTATCATCTTTAAAGACTGCAGAATGATTTGCTTCAGAGGCTTGGAGTTTGTGGAATAGCTACCTTTTGGGGAAGATAAGGTACCATAAGCAGAGAGCTCACTAAAATCTCAGGTCTTCATTTTGAATAGCTTATCCACAGAGCCTAAGGACCTTGGTACTGTTTTTCTGAATATGGTGACTTGTATAAAAGCATATACCATTTTAATGCATGCTCGTATCTAACACATAAAGAAACATGGTTGTTCAA
The DNA here is from genome assembly GCA_902168325.1 of Peromyscus nudipes. Taxonomy (NCBI): domain Eukaryota; kingdom Metazoa; phylum Chordata; class Mammalia; order Rodentia; family Cricetidae; genus Peromyscus; species Peromyscus nudipes. The sequence goes on along the minus strand of CABHPH010128943.1, from coordinate 23,481 downwards.
ATGTCCTGGACATTGAGAGTATGTGTCTATGGCTGCTGGGAATTGACGTACAAACTGTGCAACTCTCTGGTGTTACTCTGTGCAGCATTATTTTAAGCACTGGTTTGCCTAAGTAGGCTCACATTCCAAAATAATTTCACTTTTAGTTTTCTCTCAGTGTCAACAAAGCATTAGCTGAAAAACTGGTTCAGATCTAGAAGTTTCCTAGTGAAAAGGGGAAGGTCCTTGCACATGTCCTTGTGCCTCTCATCTTCTTGGAACACTTGTGTTTGTGTTTTCAGTACATAATACAATCTCAGAGTAGGGGTGAAATCTGACCTGATACATTCAATGATCCTGTAGGGGCCTGTCTACATTCTTTATAAAATAGCATTTAATTTATTGAAAGGTAACAAAATTAAATAGAACTCTGAGGAGACTGGGATGCCTCAAGAGCTCAGTGTCCCGTTTCTTCTTCCTGCTCGTTCTGGTCCTCACTGCTCTGGGAGGAGAGACTTGGCTCCAGGAGAGGGGCAGCTGATTCTTATGAACGTGAGATTGAAGAGCACATGTGAAGAGCACAGCCCAACACCTGATACATAGGAAGGTCCCGATGTGGGTGGCATCAGACCATACCCTTCAGTTTTATTTTATTCTACTGTGCTTATTCTTCCCCTAAGAAGCTGTTCATGATCCAGTGACCTGTAAGAATATAGAGACAATACCTAGACATCTGTGCATCCTATATAATACTCTACTATTCTTGGTTAAAAACCAGGAGACCAACACTGCATAAGCACTTAGTAGTAAGTTGACTTTATTACATATTGTGTAGTTAGCTAACCCACCTCCAAAAGCATACAAATATTATATATTTTATATAATTTCCTGAATAAGCAAAAGAGTATTTTTGGAAGACAAACACTTTTAAAATACTAAAGCATTTTATAGTGGTATCTGGATGATACTGTTCTCTCTATTTGCTATGACTTCAAAGGAAATAAATATTGCAATTTTTCTTGGTATAAATTGGCAATCCCCATTTTGAGAGCATGTTGACTAGCCCAACTCTGCATTAGTCTTACATCGTAAAGATGATTTAAGAAAATATAGTAGGGATAGTGTATGAAATATCTTTGTGAATGGAGAGTTATATTAGAGTAATTCAAGAGTCATATTTAATGGAACTGCATTTAAGGGCAAAGGGGAAAATGGAGGCTGAGCAGGTAGTTACAGGACTGCCGTCTGATGTGTAGAATGAGCAGGAGGAACATCACGTCCATTCAATCCTTAGACACCTTTGATTTATTTCCCACATGCCTAACAAAGTGCTCACAGCCAAGGTCACCAACTTACTTTGCAGTCTTCTACTGCTTCTATTAAAAAAATATGTTAAAAATTAACTACTTAAACCAAGATGGAGATTCTGTAGGTCCAATCCTGGTGCAGGTTTCACGCTCAGCCCGCGTCGGTAGGCTTCCTTCCTTTTTGGATGTTCCAGGGAAGAATCTGTCCCCTTTCCCCGTCTTCTAGGAGCTGCCTAACATTCCTTGGCTTGTGGCTTCATCCTCTGTCTTGAGAGCCAGTAGCATGTCATATCTCCTTTACATTTCTTCAGTCACCACAGCCCTTCTGACTGAAATCAAGCAAGAATTTCTGTGGGAAAAGGCTTACGTGAGTGACATTCAAGATAGAGCCAATAACTTGGGTGTTTTTTTTTTCTACATCTGTACTACAGATACACATTATAACCTACTTTAATCTCTCATTCAAATATTTATAGCCCTTTCCTTATTCTCGATTCTCTTTTCTGATCATTTTTCTATTCGGTAACCAGGAAGTCATTTAACAAACAGAGCTGTACATGTGGGACCAGGATCTATCCCTGGTGCGTGAACATGCTGTTGGGAGCCCATTCCCTATGGTGGGATACTTTGCTTAGCCTTGATGCAGGAGGGAGGGGTTTAGTCCTGCCTCAATTTGATGTACCAGATTTTGTTGACTCCCCATGGGAGGCCTTAGCCTATCTGAGGAGTGGATGGGGAGTTGGGGGGGAGGGGTAGAAGGAGGAGGGAAAGGAAGGGGAACTGTGGCTGGTATGTGAAATAAAAAATTAAATAAAGTAAAATAGAAAAACAAAACAGAACTGTATCCAGGGTGCTGGTGGTGCACGTCTTTAATCCCAGCACTCAGGAGGCAGAGGCAGGTGGATCTTTGTGAGTTGAGGCCAGCCTGGTCTACAGAGTGAGTTCCAGGACAGCCAGGGCTAAACAGAGAAAAGAAACCCTGTCTCAAAAAAACAAAAAAAAACAAAAAAAAACCAAAAACAAAATAAAACCAAAACCAACCAAACAAACAAAAAAGCCAACTGTAAGAATAAGCCCTGTCAAACTCCGCTGAAAGCCTCTGTGCTTCCACCTCTGAACTGTAAAGACACCTTCCATGTGACTTTCCCTCCCCTGAGGTCCCCGCTTCTCTCTGAAAACTTTCTTCTCTTTGAACTCTGCTTTAGGTTCCAACAACAACCTGACCTAATCAGTTTTTGACTAAAATACACCTTTCCTGCGGTAACTGCCCACGTGGTGCTATTTACTTATACGACTCTCATGTGAGCAACACCCACATTGAGCTCGATGGAGAACATGTATACTACTCCACAAAACCCTAATCTGCTTTCCCAGTCAACATCAGTCCCACCAGAGGCACAACCACCTTTTAACATCACCCATTCATCTGCTTATTCTTAAATTTCATTTCAATGGAATTGTATGCTACATATTGGTTGGTAATCTGGCTTCCCTCACTCCACTAAGCATAATACTTTTGACATCTGTCCATGTCTCTCACAGTCAGTATTCTGCCCATTTGTAATTACTAATTAGACCAAGTATATTAACATATCCTAATTTGTTTATCCACTTACCTGTGGATTGGTGCTTGGCTTGTATCCAATATTGGGCTAATATGGATAAAACTGCTACAATTTTGATTTTTTTATGTTGAAAGTAAAATTACCATGTTAATGGGTTTTAAATGTGCCGTTCAGGAGTGTGAACAACAGAAACATAGTCTTTCATTCATTTCTAGAACTTCCTTTTTTCAAAACACAGACTGTATCACCATTACTCAATGTCTCTTTCTCCTTACACCCACATCCAACCCCTACCCCACTTTCTGCTTTTGCTATTTTTTAAAGAGCAGTAGAGTAATCTAGATGATAATTCTTATTAGTTAAAGGGTAGAAAGAGTTTGCTGTGTTGTAGAATTAACAATAAAAGGGAATAAAAGGAAGAAGTGATGTGAGGTAGGACTGGGTAACATGTGAGGGACTAGCAAGCAACAGTCCCTTGTGGCCAAGCCTGACAAGATTTCCATATCCATAACACTGAGAAAACTGACTCAAGAAAGTTGTCTTGACCTTCACATGGATGAACACACACACACACACACACACACACACACACCCCTTTTAAAACAGAAAATCTATGTGAACTCCACAGAACTGAGGAGTTTTGTGAGGCAGGTAGGTTGCATATGTGTGCAACTCTGTGTGGTTTTTCTTTCTTGCTATCTTTCTCGATTACCTTGGTAATATGTGTGTGGGTGTAGTTCATTTTATTTTATTTTTATTTATTTATTCTTCTCTCACATATTACATTCTGACCACAGCTTCCCCTCTTTTCTCTCCTCTGTGTCCCCCCACCTACCTCTCCCCAAGATCCACCCTTCCTCCATTTCCCTTCATAAAAGGGCAGACCTTCCAGGAATATCAAACAAACATGGCGTAACAATTTGGAGTAAGACTCCTCATATTAAGGCTGGACAGGGCAATCCCAGTATGAGGAAAAGGGTCCCAAGAGCAATCAGAAGGGAGACAGCTCCCACTCCTACTGTTAGGAGTGCCACAAAAACACCAGGCTACACAACCATAACATGGAACATATATACAGAGGACCTAGGTGAGAGCCATACAGGTGAACTGACTGTTAGTTCAGTCTCTGTGAGCCCCTGTGAGTCCAGGTTAGTCAATCTGTGGGGTTTCTTGTGGTGTCCTTGACCCCTCTGGCTCCTACAATATTTCCTGGCCATCTTCCTCAGGATTCCCTAAGATACTCCTAATGCTTAATTGTGAATCTTTGCATCTGTTTCCATCAGATGAAACCTCTCTGATGGATGATTATGCTAGGTTTCGATCTACAAGTATGGCCAAGTATCGTTAAGAATCATTTCACTGTCTTTTTTTTTTTTTTGCCAGTCATGTTTGGTTCTATCCTAGATCTCTGGGCTATCCAGCCTCTGATTCCTGGTCCTCCACGCAGTATCTGACACGGGCTTTTTCTGGTAGCATGGGTCTCAAGCTGAACCAGTCATTGGCTGGCCACTCCCGCAACTTTTGTGCCACCTGTACCCCAGCACATCTTGCATGCGGAACAAATTGTAGGTCAATGATTTTGTGCCTGGCTTGGTGTCCCAATTCCTCCACTGAAAGCCTTGCCTGGTAACAGGAGAAGGCCGATTCAGGCTCTGTATCCCCCTATTAGTAGGAGTCTTAGCTAGGGTCACTCACGAAGATTCCTGGGAGTTTCCATTGCACTCTCAATGGTTTTTCTACCTCACCCCTGAAATTCTCCCCAATTCTAGTTGCCTCCTCTTGCACTCTCTCCCTCCATCCTCTCCTCATCTGATCCCTCATGTTCCTGTCCCCACTCACCCCCAGTCCACCTGTGATATCAATTCTATTTATCCTTCCCAGGGAGATTCATGCGTCCCTTCCATGGGACCTCCTTGTTATTTAGCCTTTCTAGGTCTGTGAATTATAGCATGATTATCCTTTACTTTCAAGATAATATCCACTGTCTTAGTTAGGATTTCTATTGATGTAAAGCCCCACCATGGCCATGGCAACTCTTATAAAGGAAAACATTTAATCGAGGTGGTTTATAGGTTCAGAGGTTTAGATGGTTATCATCATGGTGGGACATGGCAGCCTGCAGGCAGACATTGTGCTGGAGAAGGAGCTGAGAGTTCTACATCTTGATCCACAGGCAGGAGAAAGAGTCTGTGTCCACACTGGGCATAGCTTGAGCATAGGAGACTTCAAAGCCCACCCTCACTGTGACAAACTTTCTTCAGCAAGGCCACACCTACTCCAACAAGACCACACCTCCTTATAGTGCCACTCACTATGAGCTTATGGGGACCAATTACAACAATTACATTCAAACTACCACATCCAGTTATAAGTAAGTACATACCATGCTTGTCTTTCTGGATCTGGATTACCTTACTCAAGGTGAATTTCTCTAGTTCCATCCATTTGACTGCAATTTTCATGATGTTAATTTTTTTAACAGCTGAGTATTACTCCATTGTGTAAATGTACCACATTTTCTTTATCCATTCTGTGGGTGAAGAACATCTAGGGTGTTTTCAGTTTCTGGCTATTATAAATAAAGTTGCTATGGACATAGTTGAGCAAGTGTCCTTGTGGTAGAATGGAACACCCTTTGGCTGTATGTCCAAGAGTGGTAGTGCTGGGTCTTGAGGTAGATCAATTCCCAATTTTCTGATAAGCCACCATATTGATTTCCAAAGTGGCTGTACAAGTTTGCACTCCCACCAACAGTGGAGGAGTGTTCCACTTTCTCCATATCCTCTCCAACATAAGCTGTCATCAGTGTTTGATCTTAGCCATTCTGACAGGTGTGAAATGGAATCTCAGAGTCCTTTTGATTTGCATTTCCTTGATGACTAAGGATGTTGAACATTTCTTTAAGTGTTTCTCAGCCATTTGAGATTTCTCTGTTGAGAATTGTCTGTTTAGATCTGTATTCCATCTTTTAATTTCTTTCTGCAAAGACTTGAAGTTCTTGTCATACAGGTCTTTCACTTGCTTGGTTTAAGTTAGCTGAGATTCGGTAGAGATTCCATAGAGTTATAGTGATTCTATGGAGAGCGCAGGGACAGGACCCTTTGAATAGACAGTTTTATATTCTACCCACACATGTTTCAGGAGAGAAGTCAAAGCCTCCTTTGGCCTGTGGAGAATGCATGCTCCTACACCAAGAGTCAGCAAGCATCCTTCACATCTGATGACTGGGTCATTTCTGTGGAATTCCAGTCACACTGATTCCAGGATGCCTGTGTCTGGAAAGATTATTCTATGGAGGCTTTAGGTTAGAAATGGGATGATTTGGTGTACATTAGCTTTTTCTTCAAGTTTTGATCCACACATTATCAGATGTAAATAAGTTTGTATATTTATATGTAATTTTTTTTAAAAAAAGAGTTTTCTTAAATTTGATTTTTCTTTTTCAAACACTGATCAGTATGATTAGAGACAAATCTTAACTATGAATCATTTTAATTGTTTTTCTCTTTTATAGATGAAGCCTAAATATATCTTCCATTCCTATATTTTGAACATTCTTGGGCATTCCTAAGAATTTTTTTTTTCTTTCTTTCTTTTTTTCCTTTTTTTTTTAATTACTACTCATGGAATCTTTTAGGACTCTGCATTTTAGACAACATTGAGTAATGAATGCCTAATATTTTTGCTCTTCATTTTCTAAAAGATATGTTAAAATCTTTCTATTGTCATTCCAAGGTCAATGTATTTTGTGTTTTTAATTTATTATTAAAAATGCTACATTGACTAAGAATCACTTTAATTGAAGATTAATTGAAATCTTGGCTCTCTTCCTTTTAAGCCTGCTTGTCTCCACAACTGCTGCACATCCTGCATGCTAAGGTTTCTCATGTGAAAGTGATCCATTACAGAATGGTTCAAGTAGACACCACAAAGTGAAAATCATCTCTCTACCCACCATGCTGTCCCCTGGAGGGAGCTGCAGCCTGTGTATTGTCCCCTACCGGCAACATGAGCACAACCCTGCATTTAAGTGCCGACGTGATTCTGTGTGCACGGCAGACAACGGAGGGATGGATCCAGCGCATCCCCGTGTCTGTCGTTTGTACGCCCTTCTTTGTCATTGTTGTCACTTTTTTCTTCACTAATCCTGTCACGAGCATCTTTCTCCTCATGGTTCATACCTGAAACTGGGTTTCACAGAGCCTAGTGTTGTAGTTAGCAGTCATTGCCTTTCTAGCCTGCAGAGTTCAGACTCAACCTCAACCATCCCAGCATCTCAAATCTCCCAACTTCCCAGGACAACCCAACTACCTAATGTATTCAGATTCTTGCTACAATTTGTACTTTAGACTAAATTAAAAATCATTGTAAAAGTTTGCCTTAAAACACTTTCAGTGTGTTACTAAATTAAGGTTAACTCTCAAGTATAATTTTCAAGCAATTAGCTTTGGTTTTTTAGCTGAGCAGAACACACCACTTATAATGCTGAATACGAACGATTTATATACTACCATAGTGCATTTCTTATACAAATGTTAGGTCTGTAGCAGTGATTTGCTAATCAAATTCAGAATTTGATTTGAATGCCTCCGGCAGAAGGCCAATCCAGTTATGAAAAAAAAAAACAGAAGCAAAACCCAGAGCCTGGATGAGCCTGCTCCAGAAGCTAGCTGAATCCTTCACTCTCCTTAGCCAAAATGGTTCCAGAAATCACTGCATTGCTCCTAAAATAGGATATCATAGCTAATTTTTTCAATAAATTATTGGACTGTCCAAGACACAAAACATGTACATTTTGGAATCTAGAGTTATAAAATATTCTGACATGTTTTAATATAAACAGGAACATTTCCAATGATTGCCTGGATCTAAAATGTTTTTCCACTTGACATTTGTTTATACTGCCTAGGAAAGAAACTCTATTTATGGATAACTGAATGACACAAATAAACATGTGAGAGAGCTGAAAAATCAGCTTTGATTGTGCATGAAAGTCTACAATGCCATTGTGTACTCTTGTGCCGTATTCTGATTGCCTGTTTATTTTTACAGAACGGCTGGTGAGCCCATGGAAGAGGAACCAGCCCTGTGAAGTGCCAAGTCTCCCCCGATATTTCCTGTGTGTGACATCATTGTGTATCCCCCCAACCCCAGCACCCTCAGCCATGTCTGCTGCCTGGGTGGCACGGTTTGATGGAACATAAACACTGGGCACAGAATTCTGAACAGCAGCTTCACTTCTTCTTTGGATGGACTTGAAAGGGCATTACAGATTCCTGAAATGTAACCACTGTGATTCTAAAGTTACAGTAACCAGGATTGGAAGAAACTGCGTCCAGCATGCTTTTATGCTGGTGACCCACTGGCAGACACGGTGTGAGCTAGAAATCTTCAATACAGTGCTAGGTACTGTCCATTTCAGAAGCTGTGACAGCCAGTGGAATTCGAGGCAAAACCTGAGACATATTCATTCCTGACATTATGATCAGTGTTTTATTGTGTAGTTTACTGTCAAGTAGACTTAAATTGTTTACAGTGTTTCTTTCCAGTTATGAGTGGATGGGAATTACAGACAGATTTCTGTGGGTTTGAGGGATTTTTTTCTTTTGTTTTGTTTTGGGTTTTTTTCTTTTTCTTTTTCTTTTTTTTTTCTTTTTCTTTTTTTTTTCTTTTGTCTTTGTTCTAACACACTTCCATCCTTTCTGGTAAGAGTTCAAGGTGGAGCTGGGATGAGGCTTTGTTCTAGTGAAAAAAATCACAATGTGTCTTACAGTCCAAAGGAACTTGCACACTGTACCTACAGTGTGCAGTGGGGCACCTTGTTGGAATTTTACATCTGTTTCAAGTTCTCACAGGATAGGGACTTGCAGTTTTGTCAGGGCGTAAAGTCTCTCCACCCCCATGAAACTCCATCTTGAGGATAGTGGCTCTGGAGGTGCATCCCTTGGGGGATGTGCAGGCTGTGAAAAGCACATAACTTCTCAAGGACTGTAGTTTGCTCCCGATCTATCTAGCACACCTTTTCTCAGCTTTCTTTCTTGGTCCCACCACTTCCTCCTTCTTTTAGAAAAATAACAAACCTCCCTGATACTCAGGGGATTTTAGTATTTGATTTGCATTATTTACTTTTCAGATTCACCCACTTTTTGTTATCTGATTCTTCTGTGAAACTATTTTAGTGCATATGGCTTAAGTGATGCCACCGAGTTTTCCAGATTTTAGAAATACGTCAACGAAGATGACAATGATCTGGAGTCCCTTTGCGTGGGGCTAAGCTAGGAGTCGTGCCTTCCCGTGGAAACTCACACAGCATTTAACCTTTGCACAGGTAGCCTTTCTAGCAAAGGTTCAAAATAAAGGACATTTATTTCTGAGATTAAAAACAGCTTACTAAGTAAAATATAAGCAAGTTAGCCGCTGCCTCTGAGAACTGTATTTCAGTGTGTAACTCAAACACCTAAAGACAGTGGGGTAAAACACCTCACATGTTTAATATCTGATAATGATTTTGAACATTGATGTTTCTTTTTACATATTTTCCTAACTCAAAGGATATATTAAAGCCATAAGTGAAGATGGTCATGCTTTTATTCAGAAATCTGAAAGAGACCTTAATTAAAACAAGATTTTAGAGAAGGCCGAGATATGAAAGCCATGGAACAATGTGGTTTTAGTTAGGGAGGACTCCAACCTGTAAATCAAAGATGAAAGATCTCACTCACGTAGAATTACATAACTCCCCTTTGTTAGACACTCAGACCACATTTTTCATGCACTTGGTTTTTTTAGGATTACCATTTTAATTTTAAAGAGTTTTATTATATATACAAAAATGGCCTGGTACTTGGTTTAACATTTTAGAAATTTGAGATACCCTTTGAAATAGGAAATCTGAAATTGAATGTAACTTAGTACTAGGTAAAAATTACTTTCATTGCATAAGGGTTAAGTCAATCTAGACTCATAATTGTAATAAATTTCTTTGTAAATTCCATTTTCTTGATGTTTTAGGGAAATTCATGCCAATTATATTTGCTAGCTCTTTCTTCTTTTCTTCCTCTCTTTTTTTTTGTAATTGAGGAAATTTACTTAAAGAAAACCAAAGGCTTAAAAGCTTACAAAAGACCTTCTCACTTTAAAAAGGGGGAAAGTTACCATACTTCAAAAAGCTATATAATTGTGAAGCTTTAAAATCAACTTCAGAGTTACACCTCCCTATCCTTGAGAATATATATTAGATGCTGGCTAATGAGACAAAACAAGGTCACACAAGTATACCAATTCACTGATGTTCCTGCGACAACATGACCTCCTAAGGTGACTTGTCAGTCTGGTGGAGCCGAATCACTAGGACATCTCTGTGTAATTTAGATTTTTAAAGTACTTATGAAGGAGTTAACGTGCACTTCCTTTCCACCACGTGACAACACACCTAACTGATTGCAATGCAAATTATTAGAATCTCGGGAAAGGCAGATAAACCCTGGTTGGGAATGATTGCAGCTGAGCTTAGTCCTTAAGAGCTGAGTGACACTGCATCTGGTTACACGCACCCTTAAAGATGGAGTGTGGCACCAAAGGGCAGAAAATATCAACATTTCTTCTGGAGCTGACCAGCACTTTTAAACAAGTAGTTCAACTGGTATAGTTTTCTTCACCCACACATTTAGTTTTTATTGTTCTCAGCGGTCCCCATTGACAGGCTAATGGAAAAGCATTATGGCTCATGGGTCTCATTCTGACCCACCCTTTGAAAGATGACCCCATGAATTCCCTCACAGTCTAACATAACTTTCTCTCTCTCTCTCTCTCTCTCTCTCTCTCTCTCTCTCTCTCTCTCTCTCTCTCTCTCTCTCACACACACACACACACACACACACACACACACACATACACACACACATTGAAATAAAATAATGATTTTTGAGAAATATGTGAGTAAAAAATACCGAGTTTAAATGACAGTAACAAAGAAAAATGTTGTAATCAATTTTGTTTTCTATATAATTTTGTGTTTTATTTTCGACTGAATGAAGCAACCCTAATAAGGAATGAGCAAGTACGAATATTAATGGAAACTTAGGCTTTGTTACTACTGACTAGCAAATGGGGAAAAATATTGGAGGAGAAATATTTCTTAATATTTTAATCTAGTTTAAATTATCCATACTGGAGAGAGAGCTCAGATTTTGGAGATAGTAGACATATTTGTCTAAAAACTCCCACAGCTGACATTTCCATCTACAGTCCTAGGAACAGAAATGGTGCCTTTGGTGTCAACTATGACCCACTAGGGCCATTTTCATTCATCTAACTAAAGACCCAGGAGCCTTGAAAATGGGCCATTTCCTCGAACAAAGATTTCAAAAAATATGGGACTAGTCTCTCCCAATAGTTCAGACCTGTTTTATTTCTAGAGGTCAATCATGAAGCTTTGTAAATTTACTGATATCTTTACAGACTCCCTAGGGAAGTAAAGGAGAATGGTCCTGAGAGGCAGCTAGAAGAAAACTCCTCTCCATTCAGGACTTTTAAACTTTTTTAAATTTAATTTATTTATTTAATTTTTTTTTTTTACTATTTCTCTCTTCAAAATTTTTTCTTTATTTGTTTTAGTGGAAGCAAGTGTTGAAATCTAACAGGCCAAAAAGAAGCCAAAATTTTCTCTCATAAAAATTATTCATTCTGAGCTTGGAATAGTCATTCTGTCTAAGTGTGACATTGTCTTTTCTAGTCTTATCTTTCTTAACATTCTTTTCGTGCTTTTGGAAATGAAATCATGAGCTTGCTGAGAGAGAGAGAGAGAGAGAGAGAGAGAGAGAGAGAGAGAGAGAGAGAAGAGTACTAATGACATATGTTGTACTACTTCCATACAGATTCCATGTTTACCTCCAAAAGAAATGAAAAGCAGATTATCTGAGGTAGAGAACAAAGGCTTTCCGTTATTTGCAAAGCTGGCCATTGCTGTGGTCATACTCACCATCAACCCTTCTGTGTTCCTGTTACATATATATATATATATATATATATATATATATATATATATATATCCAAGACCATAGAATTTCCATTCTCCAGACCAGTCACATACATATGCATACCACTTATAACATCCCTACCAGCTCTTGTGAAATATATAAAGGAATGAGTGTGTCCATTATTAATAAGTATGTTGGGAGTAACTCCTTCAGACACATCTTAGACCATTGATCTAAGGCTAATTGGACTTTATCTCAATGATAAGGTATTAGAGTGGTTATAATTTCTAAAACTGTCTTAAGTCTCGAACCAGAACAGTTAGAAAATACATAATACACTGTACAGTGCCAGTATCTCTAACCAATTATTTCCTTTCCCCTGATTCCATCTCCCTTGCTTGCCTGCCAATACCAAATTGGCATATTCAAACAATCAGAATAATTTTGAATCCTCTCTATGTTTCCTAAGCAGAGGCTACCCTGCAAGTTTCTCTTCTGAGATCCCACGTGGCTTATGTGCCTTCATGCACTTTTTCTAAACATAGTCTATAATCTTGATTGTGTTTTTTTACTTATTCCTTATCCAGAAACACCTGACTTACCTATCTTTACCCAAAATGATACCCAAGCTTGGTTTTATTCTGTACCCGGGGCTTGCCACTTCCTTTTATTAATGCAGCACTTTATTTTTGTGTCAAATATCTTCCACCATTTTTGCTATTATCAATTAAGTGATGTTCGTTGTCACACAGGGAAGATTGTGCACATTCTCCAAGCCCTTTGGAAGACACTAACATGAAACAAACCATCAAGTACACATGACCACCTGAAGTAAAAATGGCAAAGGAGAACCTAAAAGATATATTTTGGCAATAAAAAAGCCTGACATATTAAATAAGAAATGGACTCCTTTTAATTTTCCTGTTTGGTCCTTAAGCACATTAGGGCACATTACGATGCCACATGTATGTGGTCAATTGTCTTCAGGGATACTGTGGTCAGGTCCTTTGCCCTTTCAAGAAGATGGCATTTTGTAACAATGATAAAGTTGTTGCAGTCATGTCTGGATTGAGCTCTTTATTAACTAACATTTAGTAGAAATGGAATAACAAAAATCACAAAAGAATTGAAAGTTTTGTAATCTGAAGAGAATTCTGTGTGTATGCAAAGGTTATTTTTAGAAAGGAAAAAGTTCTTTATTGCTTGCTAAGTTGTAAGATTCTCAGACTCTTTGGATGACTCTGTGCAGACCTTCTAGAAGCTGGATGAGATGAAATTGCCCTTTCAGTGATGGCAGGGTTTATCAAGTGTGCTGTCAAAAATTAGTGACCTTTTTGTTGGCAATCTGTGTCATTCAAAACAAACACCCTGATATTATAACTCAATTGGGCATTTCAGGGAAATATATATATATATATATATATATATATATATATATAATTTATTACTTTTTTGGTTAAATGCTAGACCATGATTATTGGAGTGAGTGCAGATACTGTGGCCTTTCTGGTTCATTCCTGTAATGTGGATGTGTCTTTTGTATTGTGGTCTTATATCTGTTACTGTAATAAGATCAGTTGGTTGTCCTCTGTGACCACGTAGTTTTGCCCTTAATTTTTGGGTTTCATCAAATCTGTCACCCAGAACTGCAAAGAAAAGTATGCATTGCCAAACATAAATTTGTTCTGCCAGTGATGTGCTCCCAGATGTGCAAGGTAATTACCTAATAAAGGTTTCATAGCTAATAACAGCACCATTGTTGAACATGCTTTCCAAGTGTTCACCTTCTCTCTGCTTCCTATTCTTTTGGATTTGGAAACACAGTATCATGCCCCAAAGGATTGTTTACGTTGTTAGTGTTACCACTCCTTAAAAAGAATAACATGCCCTTTTGTCTTATGTTTTTTATGGATTAGATTTTCCTCTAGCCCTATGTGAATAAAAGCTATTTGAAATAAATGTGTCCTAAAGTTTCTACATCCTATGTGCCTTCCCTTAGACTCTGTATCACAAATACATGACAGATATTTTGTTTTAAATAAGTATTAACTGTGAAGTATGGCAATATACACTATTCTACTTTTCAAAACTGTAGATATTTGAGGCCAAAGAGATGGCCAGAGTTAGGAGCACTGACTGCTCTTGCAAAAGACCAGGGTTCATTTCCCAAGACCCACATGGCAGCTCACAACTATCTGTATCTTGAGTTCCAGAGGATCTGATACCCTCTTCTTGCCTTTACAGGCACCTGGCACACACGTGGTATATATCTATACATGCAGGTAATAGACTCACAAATATAAAATAAAAATGAATCTTTTTTTAATTAAAAAACTGGAGATATTTGCTTGCAAGTATCTCTTGGGATGAAATGAGAATTAACAACTGAAAAAAATTATCAATCAAAACAGAGTTACAAGTTGACTTGTTAGTGCATGCCTGTAGTCCCAGAACTTTGGAGGCTGAAACAAGAGGGTTGCCACAAGTTCATGGCCAACCTGGCTATATAATGAGTTTCAAATCAACCTGAGAGAACCCGTCTCAAACAACACTAAGTTACAGTTACTAATTTGATTGTAGCTTGCTTGTCAGAATAAAGATCAATAGAACCTGTCAAATGCACATTATAGAATGTTATACTAGAATTCTCACACAAGTCTTGTATCACACGGACTATTCACAGATGAGAATAAATTTAACACGCTCACCATCATTATAGTTGGTAAGAGATGCATACATCTTTCTAGCTTTAAAAAGTCTGTGTTCTTTCCCAATGACATCTACTACCCATAAAAGATGACACACTAAGCACATTTCAACTAACAATCTGTGCCTAACCTTTAGCATGGACTGTATGCGCAGCCTCCCTCTGCTAACTTGGGGTTTTATTAAACTCTGGAGTTAAATGGAGCTGGTCCTCATGGCTAGGTTAGCACAGTAAGTTACAAAACAGTTATTTCTTACCATATACAACATCTTACTTTAATTGAGACAGGAACTCTAAATTGTCTTTGGAACACACATTCCAAATCTTTTGAAATCTAGTCCAAGACCAACACTTATTTTTGTATTTTATAACCCCCTGCAATATTTAACATTTTAAAACATAAATGTTTCCAATGGACAATGGTTTGGGTTCCTTCTGGGAAAAGATAGGCGTATTTTGTCTAACAAAATGTAAACTTGAGTTGGAGTGTGTGAGTAGAGTTGATTTCAATGGTAAACACCTTTGTCTTAATCAGATTTGTCAAATGGCAAATGTTACTTCATGATCCTTTGTTTCTTTTAAGTTTCTTTGGTGAAAGAGGCCAACTGAAAAAGTGAAGGGTAAGTGGAAAAATAAGATGGAATGTCCTGTTCACCGGTAAGTGGTTGTAGTTGAAAATACAAGCTCAAAGCATGACTTTCACTACTCAGCACTTTTGTATCTGTGTCACTTAGTGTTGGTGAACACAAAGTGCTTCCAAACATTGTCATTCCCCCATGAATTGTGATACCAATGGGACAAATTTTACTGCCCTCCTGGTTGATCACAAACGAATCAGTCCATATATATATCTTAGTAATTATTTTGAAAAAAGAAAATTCTTCTGGCAAGTGCTTAAGAATACAGACACAAGATTCAGGAGAAGAGACCAAGAAATTTACTTTTTTGAACTGTAGGAAGCAGAATTAAAAGGAAGAAAAAAGATTTAAAGTTCTCAGTATATCTAAAAACTAAGAAACCAGATTGATCTCCATATTGAAAGAGTATGCAGTATAGTAGTAAAATATAGCATGAGCCCATTTACATGTCTCCTTTAATCATTTTGTAAAAATTAATTAGTTTAAAATTAAAACCCACTGTGTCACACTTTAGCTTTCATGATGAAATTTTCCTTTTCCACCTTTTTGTTCCTTATTTTTGTTGTTGTTGTTTTATTCTGGGGGATGGCGGGAGAAAGATCAAGAGCATGGTGTAAAGGACACAAAGAATAGATAAAAAGAAAGTTAAAAAAAATAAGGTTTAAAATTTTAAGATGTGATCACAGTGAATTCTTTAGTGACATAATAAAAAGTGAATATTTTAACATGGTAATATTGTGTTTATGATTTATTCCCAATTGTATAATTGTATATCCATGTCAAATGAGATCATTTTTTAAGAATGCATATTTTAGTGCATTGTGTTTATTATTTTTTTCTTCCTTGCTATTCATGTTTTGTCTTGATTATTCATGGCAAAAATAAAATAAAATAGAAGGAGTAATTGACACTTAACATTACCCTTGTTTTCTCATTTAAATCTCATAAAAATATTGTGAGGAGAGTAATATAAAATATCAGCACTTCAAAGCTTAAATGACAAATGAAACTTATTTGAAATTCTTTTTAATTAAATTCAGTTTTACAATGTATTTTTCTTTTTGTTTATAGTTTAGCATACAATGTATTGAGTTTCATCACAGTGTCTTCATACATATGTGTCATTATACTTTGTTCTAAGTAAGTCCCTTCCCTACTGCCTCTTTCTTACCTGTTTCCTTTCTTTCTTCCTTCCTTCCTTCCTTCCTTCCTTCCTTCCTTCCTTCCTTCCTTCCTTCCTTCCTTCCATCCTTCAGTTTGTTATTTCTTCTGTTTCTTTTAAAAGTAGTCCATTACCTCATTTCCCACCTCCATTAGGATTTCTTCTGCCCTTCACATGATCATCTTTCTGGTTTAATGACCTACAAACACACACATTTAAATGTATAGAAAGATAAACATTTGATGGAAAGTTTATAATTCCTAGAAAGAGTTGGAGAGGTAGCTCAGTAATAGACCACTTTCCTAACATTCACACGGCTGTGGATTGAATATTTACAACCATAGAAAGAAAACAAAATAAATGATACAAAAGAAGAAAATGTTGAGCATGAGAAAGATTAGCGACCTTAGAAAGAGCTTCTAATTCTAGTGATTTGCTTTGTTCTGTTTGTTTTTATTTTTAAAAAAAAGAGTGATTATAATTTTGGTTGGGTCAGATTACAATAATTAAATTCTACAACAACCAGATCAACTTTACTTCACTTAATACAGTACAATTTCCAGTATCATTTACTCTTTAAAATAATGATCTTGGTACGAGATAGGTTTTTTTTGCTTCTTTTATCAGATCTTCAACAGGCATAACCTGCAACATCCTCAGCCAACAGGTTGCTTTTAGAGGTTGTCTCTGTGCCACGGAAGTGACGCCACAATTTTGACATTTTAATCCCTGTGAAATCTAACTTATATTTAACCAACTTTATCCTTACTTCTCTATGTTTTTGTACATGTTAATCTTTTCCACTAGACTTAAGTTCAAACCATAAGTCACACACAGCCAAAATATCATTTATTTTTCAATTAGTACATATTTTTGCAACTTCTATGTAATGCCTGGACTAAGATAAGTCTGGAAACAAAAGATGAAATATACTGAAGAGAGCAGGAGAATCAAAAATCACAAAATAGATTATAGGGTTGCAAAATACAGAGAAAAAGGATACACACACACACACACACACGCACATGCACACGCGCACACACACATGTATGTAAAGAGTTAATATAGTGTTATCCTATAATAGGGTGACCCTACCCCTACTAAGACACTAGAGGCTAACAAATCATAAAGCCCAGTCCCAGGAATGGGTTACTTCTTTTGGAGTTATAGGCCAATGGAGTTCCATAGCTTCCCAAACATTTCAGGCTGTCACTGCTTCAGAGACAGTGGGACCTGGGAGAATGGAGGCAACAAATGAGGCCGACTAAAGTCTCATGCAATAGCCAACTTTATTCAGAGCACCAGACAATTTTTTACTCTAAAAGTTAAGAGCAGTCAAAGGAGTAAAGTGTACAATCAGGGGGCTAGTCACATGTGTCAGTCAAGCAGCAGGAACATGTCTTTCCATAGAGGCAGATAAACAAATAACAATGTTGGTGTAATGAATAATCTGAAGTAAACTCACTCCTATCTGACACACCTGGGAGGGGCAGAAAAGGACATTCCAAGAACAATTCTGTGTTTTGATGAAATCGAGGTCACAAGACTCATGTCTCGTTTTCTCACAGACACTCAGAATTCTTTTCATAGTACTCTATACTCGGACCGTGTTGTGGTAATAGGCTATCGCCAATACCAATGGTTATCCTCCAGAACTTGACAGTAAAAGCCTATTGCTGAAGATCTCACATACTCAAGTCATACTATTTGGAGATTCCAAGCTAGTACTAACCTGGAAAATCTCTCTCTAGTGAATCACTTTATAGGACTGAAATGTGGGACACACACTAGTGCAGGGGAAAACTAGTCATCATTTTTATGCAGCAATGAACCCTGTGAGCTACAATAATGACTGGCCTGGAAAATATCCCCACTAGTACTATAGTGGCATGAATATCATGGGAGTAACCAAACATTTCTGGTTAGATTTAAATTTTGCTCTATAAGATGCTCTATAAGATACCAGGCGTCACTGTTGAGAGAAGAACCTGTGGCTAAACAGGTCATAAGCCCTACGGGAGAGCTAACTAGTAACACTGTGCTAAATGAGTTAACATAGATTTAACAGAACCCTGATGACTTATTATACCCATAAATTATAACCATAAAAATGTGGTGGTTAGCACAGTGACCCACAACTGGTGCAGAGAATGAGAGACTGCAGAATTCTTGGCCTTAGTGAGACATGTATATCATACACACCCTCATAAAGCTCAAGGGTTATTTAAACAGGGGGCAGAAAGAGTGGAAGAGCTGGAAACAGTGGTTATTACAAGGAAACTGAGTCTTCTGGGCACAGCAAGACAACCGCACACATGAAAATGCAGTGGTTGTGACAGCATGTCCCAGAGCTGCACGAGCTCGAGCCAGAGCAGATCCCAGCTTGAAGAGAGGAAGTGGATGACAGTCCTACTCCAGCCCAGGCGCTATTGGCAATTGATAGTTGCTGGGAGAGGAAGAATCAGTTTTCCATAGGAGGACAGCTTCTGGCCATCCCACGATGGGCAGCTCCAATTGGACTTGGTACATGTGGGGTGTGTGTGTGTGTGTGTGTGTGTGTGTGTGTGAGAGAGAGAGAGAGAGAGAGAGAGAGAGAGAGAGAGAGAGAGGTCACAAAGTTGATTATATAGAGAAGGTGAAGGAGATGGAAGGAACTGGGAGAGGGTTGAATATAATCAAAATGCATTGTTCAAAATTCTCAAAGAACTAATTTAAAAAATTGTAAATAAGGACCTGTAATGCAGCAAGGATGAGGAACCAGTCCTCCTGGCTTCCTTACAGAGAGAAAGAGTTTAAAACATTTCCACAAGATAGATAAAGTGACATTGGTTTCAAGAGAAACTGAGGGTCAGGCCTTACCACAGAACAAGTCCACAGGTCTCAAGCCTGAGATTCAGTTGGAGAATTTGGAGATGGTTCATCAAGAGGTGATTCAACAGGTACCAGTATTTCTATTCGAGCCTGGTGACCTGGGTCCAAGACCCAGAATCTTTGTTGGTGGTTTTCAATACCCTCTGAGCCCAGTTAGTGTGATCTATATGCTTACCCATATGGGGCCAACCACAGGCGAATAGATGCCTTACCAGTGGCCAGTCCCCTAAAGAAGAGTGACTCTCCCTCCATCCATAGTTGGAGATCATTTGTCCAGCCCACAGTCTTTTCAGCAGCCAGGCGTGGCTGACACAGAAGTACAGTGCTGCATCAGAGCCTGTTAAATGAAAAACTAGCTCCAGCAGCAGTTACAGTAAGCAAGAGTATGGACTGACCACCCCCTTTATCCCAAGGAGCAGTAACAGTGCAAGCTATGCCTGTTGAGCCCTCCAGGATTGGGGAGATGTGGAGCAGCCCATAGCACAGTCCTACGATTTGAGGATAAGATGAATTATAGAAAATGACTATAGAATAATGCAGGCCAGATAGTGTAGTATCTTCCATCAACATGGTTCTTTTGATACAATTGAGATATTTTGTGCTATATTGGATTTTATTAACTCTTTAAATGTATCCCCTATGGTGCTGAATTACAAGACCAGTTGATACTAGCTTGGAGTGAGTATAAGTGGGACAATTTCAGTGATCTTGCTAGTCCCATGTAAAAAACAATTCAAATATGAAGCTTGGTGAAATCTTTCTTTTGCCTATCATTGTTGCCCTATTTTGAATAAACAGACATGTTTACATCTCACCCCAGGAAAAGTCATACAGGAGATAACTGGCACAAAAGCAGACAGACATGTAGACAAATGGAGTAAAGGACCCAGAAATGAACTCCCATAGCTATAATGATCACATTTTGAGGTATCAAGCACATATATTGGAGCAAAGACAACTTCTTTGAGAAATAGGATACCCACATGTGAAAGAATGAGGCCATATCCCTACCATCCACCCTTTACAACAATCTGTTTGAAATTGATCAAACGTACTAAGACTTGCAAGATTAAAACTGCTCAAAGGAAGTATCAGGAAATCGTGGTGTGGGGATAGGCAGGGCATTCTGAAAAGTCTTCCAACAGCTCAAGTAAGTAACTGCAGTTAATGTCAAGTGTAATTGCAATTCAAAAGTTCTGAACAGCAAATGAAAGACATAAGCTATAGAATGGGGAATCATTTACTAACTGCAAATATAAAAGGAAATTTATAGCAAGAGATCTATAATTAAAAATGCTAAACAGCAAAATAAAAATCATCTAATCTGTGAGTGGGCAAATTCATTAAACAGGCAACTCTCAAAAGAAAAAAGTGCAAATGAACAAAAAAATACATGAAAAAATATTCAACATTAGGAAAATAGAAATTCAAACTGCATTAACATTAGGATTCTTTCTTACCCTAGTCAGCAGGGCTACCATCAGCAAAGTAAGTGACACCAAGTTCTGACGAGGGCGTGAGAAGAAAGACACTGTACACAGTGCTGGTGGGGATGTAAAGCCGCAGACATTGTAGAAAGAAGTGTGGAGATTCCTCACAAAAGATTAAAAAGAAGAAGAACGACCATTTGACTCACTCATCCCATGAGTACATACCCAAGGGAGTCTCTCAGCACTCCATAGAGGGGCATGCACATTCATGCTTCCTGCCACGCTGTTTACAGTGGGCAAAACACAGCACCAGCCTAGATGTGCCAGCCAACAGATAAACGGATAGAGAACACGTGGTTTATGGATGAATAACAAAGTTGTGTCATTTTTCAGGAAAATGGGTGGAGCTAAGGGTTGTGATGACAAAACAAGCCTGAATGGGAAAGACAAATATTCCACGCTATCTTACATGCAAAATCATAAAACAGCCCCCTGCCGTGTGTGCGTGTGTGTGTGTGTGTGTGTGTGTGTGTGTGTGTGTGTGTGTGTGTACAGGGTACATAAAAGGAGAAGGGAATTATTATTTGGAGAACACAAGACACCAGCTGACAGAGGCCAGGATAAAGGTGGGTAAGGGACAAATGCATAAATTACAATATACATGTATAAAAATGTCATAGATTGTATTTTTGAACGATTACTGCTTTCTAAACAAAATAGTTGCTCCCTGTGCTGAGATTGTTTAAAACTTAAACAATATTTTGCATGTATGTGCTGTATATGTGGCCACACTTGTCCACGTATGTATGGAGTCCAAAGCTTGACTTCAAGTATTGTTATGGTCAATTTTAAGGTTAATTTGACACAGATTACAATCACTTGAATAGGGAGCTTTGCCTGGAGAACTCTCCTGATTGCTTTGACAGATTCATGAGGACGGCCTGGACTGTAGGCGGCCCTTTTTGGTAGTATCCCAGATGAAAAAGGTCCAGCAGAAGGAAGATTGTTTGGCTTCCCATTTGCCAGCTGGGAGTTGATTTACACTGTTGCTCCCCTCTCCTTTGCTTACATCAGAGCAGGCATGTCCCAGCCTCCATTTTGGACTAAGGACCAGTGGCTCTCCAGGTATCTTCTAGATGTTCAGTGCCAGATTGGGACTGTGGAGGCAGCAGCCTTGTGGGCCAGGCAACCACAGCATGGCTGGCCTCCCTGGTGAAGGACCAGCAATGTGCAAGTTCCCTCAAGGACGGAGAAACTACCAGGTTTTCAGCCCACCCCCACCCCAGGTGTGATTCAGCTATTGTGCTATTTTAACATAAATTGACTTAACAAATTCATACACACATGGTTATACATATACATTATATATCTATGTATGTATGTGGGTGTACAAACATACACACACAAAAGATGTAGTCAGATTTTTCTCTAGCCATCAGCTCACACAGAGACTTCTTACTAACTATGAAAGCTTGGCCTTTAGCTTAGAATTGTCTCAACTAGTTCTTATAACTTAAATGAACCCATTTATATTAATCCATGTTCTGTCACATGGTGTTACCTCTCTTTCATCTTGCACCTCCTCTTTCCTCTCTGTGTCTCCTGGCATCTCCAATGCATCTATACTCCTCCCCTCCTCCTTTCTCCCCAGAAATCCTGCCTACACCCCCTGCCGAGCTACTGGCCATTCAGCTCTTTATTACACCAGTCACAGCAGACGCGTCCCCCAGCCTCCCTCACTAGCACCAAGGTTGCACACCGCCACTCCCAGCTTCTTACTTGGATTCTCGGGATCTGAAGTTAGGGCTACCTGCTTATGGGACAAGCATCTTATCTGTTGAGCTATTTGACCCTAAAAGCAATCTTAAATACAGCCACGGATAGCAATCTTATTTATGCTCCAAGATGTTCAGGTGTGGTCGATATATTGGCAGAGGATCTTCAGAGAAGAGAATGCAGGCCCTGGAATCTGGCCCTCCTATTCCCAGGCCGATTTCTCTAGCAGCCTCACTGACATTTGGTAAGTCCATTATTGAATCATAACCTAATTTTTTCTACTTGTTTCCTCTTTAATGATTTGATAGTTCAAACATCTACATCTGTTGTTAAGAAAAGTGTGTGTAATATTTCCAACTGTTGCAGTGGTTACTCGTGCTACTGAAATGCAGCCTCAGCGTCAAAGTCAATTGTCTCAATTACATATCTCTACCCTATGTTGTGGAATACAAGAACCTTCATATGTACTAATTCTTCCATGCTCTGTTTTATCTCTTGTTTCGTCATTACCTACCACAGTAGTTTCATATTGTTTCTAAACCTTCATTTCATTTAAAAATGTATTAGTATTAGTTCTGAAGAGATAGTTCGGTGACTAAGAGCACTACCTACTTTTCCAGAGGAACTGATAGGTGATTGTTAATATATTTTACTTATGACAATAATAACAATTAATCAAGTCAATGGTATAGCACTTGCTCTCAAGCCTGGCAGACAGAGTACAAACTAAAAGACACATATGGAGGAAAGGAAGACTAGCTTATGAAATCTGTAATTGTCTTATCATCATGAGTTGAGTCTAAAATGTCCCCTACAGCCTTGATGTGTATGTGGGGAGGGCAAAGAATCCGCAGGAAATGAGGCCTTGTTGGTGGAAGCAGGTCACTATGGTCTTTAGAAGGTTCCTTTCTCTGCTTATTGGTTCACTGTGAGATGAACAACCCCCCAGCCCTTCAGACTCCCACTGCTGTGAACTGAGCTGCATGATCATGTCTTCCCCACTATGATGGACTGAAATCTCTAAAATCACGTGCCAAAATAAATCACCCCTTAGTTTTTTTTTTTTTT
>CABHPH010128942.1:6814-21104 GCA_902168325.1 Peromyscus nudipes | reverse complement strand
GGAGGGGGGAGAACAAGGGACTCCGTGGCTGATATGTAGAACTGAATGGTATTGTAAAATAAAAAAAAAAACCTCAAGAAATAAAAGACACATGTTGCCCCCCCCAAAAAAAGTCTCAAAAAGAAATAAGATAAAAGTAGACTTTTGAATCTACTCAGAAAAGAAAAAATAGAGAATATGGATATGATAAGATAAAAAGGTAGATTACCTACTTTTAAAAAGGAACTACTTGTTTTAAATAGGATAAGTAATGAAATTTTTTTTTGTCTGAATTTGTCAAATGTTAATGGACTGGACATTGTTAATGTATGTAATGGAGGTTTTTGTCTGAATCTGTCAAATGTTAATGGACTAGACATTGTTAATGTAATTCTTGACTGTATATATTGTATATACTTATTGTATATACTTTTTCTTACACTAGTTATATTTTTTATTTTATACAAAAAGGGGAATGTGCTGATATTGTGTCCCCCAATATATTTGTGCACCCTAATAAACTTATCTGGGGTCAGAGAACAGAACAGCTGCTAGATAGATATAGAGGCCAGAAAATGGTGGTATACACACCTTTAATTCTAGCATTCTGGAGGCAGAGATCCATCCGCATCTCTGTGAGTTCAAAGCCACACTGGAAACAGCCAGGCATGGTGGCACACACCTTTAATCCCAGGAAGTGATGACAGGAAGCAGAAAGGTATATAAGGTGTAAAAACCAGGAACTAGTCTTGTTAAGCTTTTAGCTTTTAGCAACAGTTCAGCTGAGATCCATTCAGATGAGGACACAGAGGCTTCCAGTTTGAGGAAACAAGATCAGCTGAGGAATTGGCAAGGTGAGGTTGGATGTGGCTTGTTCTGTTTCTCTGATCTTTCAGCGTTTATCCCAATACCTGGCTCCAGTTTTGTTTTTATTAATAAGATCTTTTAAGATTCGTGCTACAATAATTGGTTGTGATTTTCTATAATGGTCTCTGTCTGTAGCAAAAAGAATATTCCTTGATGAAGAGTGAGGACTTACCTGGTTATGTGTCAGAAATAAAAGATAAATTCATGAAGTTGGTAAAAATCATTACCATAGTTAGATTCAGATG
This sequence comes from Peromyscus nudipes, assembly GCA_902168325.1. Classification (NCBI taxonomy): domain Eukaryota; kingdom Metazoa; phylum Chordata; class Mammalia; order Rodentia; family Cricetidae; genus Peromyscus; species Peromyscus nudipes. Next base: position 20,013 of record CABHPH010128942.1, on the reverse strand, counting down.
TTGAGACACAGAAAGGAGAACATGGTTATAAATTCTATATGTAATGTTAAATCTTCAGTAAAAGAGAATTATATTTATTTTATTGTAGCTAAAGTTTTTCTGTGTCCTGCCTGGTCCATAGCTGCTCAGACCCAAATGAACACACAGAGGCTTAATATTAATTAAAACTGCTTGGCCATTAGCTAAGGCCTACCACTGACTAGCTCTTACATTTAAATTCAGCCCATTTCTGTTAATCTATATGTTGCCATATGTTCTGTGGCTTTACCTGTGTGTTATTACATGCTGCTCCCTGGACAGCAGGCTGGCATCTCTGACTCAGCCTTCCACTTCCCAGAATTCTCCTCTCTGCTTGTGCAGCCTATACGTCATGCCTGGCTACTGGCCAATCAGCATTTTATTAAACCAGTGTACAAAAGCATTATTCCACAGCATTTCCTCTTTTCTGTTTAATTAAAAAGGAAAATTTTAACTTTAACATAGTAAAATTATATATAACAAAGCAGTCTGCCAGGCACTCTAGCACAAGGTAATGGTGAGACTGATAAATTATTTATAGAAAATGTGTTGGAGGCCTTAGAATTTCATAAAAAAAACCATCATGTCAATAGTAAAGGTTTAAAAAAGGATTTTTCCATAACCTGGCAACAAGCCAAGGAAATTGTAAGGAAATGTTCTACTTGTTCTTTTTACAATTCTTAGACTTTACAATTTCTTAGACTCCATTACTAGCAGGATGTAACCCAAAGGGTACTCAGAGGAATGAAATTTGGCAGATGGATGTGTTTCACTTTGCAGAATTTGGAAAATTGAAATATGTACACCATATCATTGATACTTATTCAGGATTTCAATGGGCAACTGCTTTGAGTTCTGAAAAAGCTGATTCTGTAATCAAGCATTTGCTAGAAGTTATGGCCATCATGGGTATACCTGCACAAATTAAAACTAACAATGCTCCAGAATATGTCTCTGGTAAAATGAAACGGTTTTTTGCTTATTACAATATAAAACATATTACAGGTATACCAAATAATCCTACAGGCAAAGCAGTTATAGAAAGATCAAAAAGAACTCTAAAGGATATGCTAAATAAACAGAAAGGAGTAACAAAAACTCCCAGAAATAGATTACATAATGCTCTATTAACTTTGAATTTTCTCAATGCTAATGAGAAAGGAACAATAGCTGCAGAGAGACATTAGATAATAGAAAAAACTACAGAATTAAATCAGCCTATATACTTTAAGGATGTGCTGACCTCAGAATGGAAACCAGGATATGTGTTACGTTGGGGATGAGGTTTTGCTTTTGTTTCTACAGGAGAAGATAAGCTGTGGATACCATCAAAAATGATAAAGGTTTGATTTGAACAAGAGAGAACTCTTAATTAGAAGAGGTGATAGTTCATCAACCAGCATGACCACCCAATTTAAACTAACTTATACCATTAACACATGCCTTTTCAGTTAATCAGATATAACTTGCCTAAAGGGAACCTCCCCAAAGTTAGTCTTGGGGAAAGGTTTTTTTGTTTTTGTCTTTCAGGAGACTCAAGGCTAAGGAATCTGAAGAACACTGGACAAATGAGACATCTGAAGAAAAAGGACAAATCATCTAGAAAAAATATCCCAAGAAAAAGAGTAAATTGGCCTATTGGTATATCACCTATAAAATTTCATAAGTCTTCCTAAATGTTTATTTCTGCTCTTCTCTACAGACACTTAACACAAATGGTCTTTTTGTAGTCCCAGTTCAATTAAAAATTAAAGCTGGCTTTGGAGTTGGAGAATGGCTCTCTACTTCTTTAAACCCAAGTATGTAGTTAAAAGGAAAATGCAAAATCTCTGTAATTTGCCAGAATAAAGAGCCATCTTCTGATATGGGACAGAAGAAAACAAAAAAATTAAGAGACTATTCTATTGCTTCTAATCTCAATTCTTTGATTCTATTTTGATTCTTTAAACTTTTCTTAAGGTATGAATTTTATATCAAAATTTATAAGATTAATATATATATTCTAAACTTTTGTTGTGATATTAATGGTCATATAGAGTACTAACTAATTCTAGAAAAAAGGCTTCATTTAGCTGCCTATACAAGCTTTTGTGTTCGAGTCTCTATCAGTTTTCTGCAGGAAATCACGACCAGGCCTAACATCAAATTTGAAGTCTCCAGATAGATGATGTGGCCCCACAACAAGAATTCCACAGAGACAATAATAATACCACTAATCTGACAAACATCACCCAAAGATCAGCTTTGGATTGCAAACTGCTCAGAACAATTTCTAAATGACTAGCTGAGATGATCCAGTTTCACAGACTACTGGAACAAGGACTTGAGATAAGCCCTGAACTTCGGCATTATGCAGAGACTGGACAACAAATGATATAGCTACCTTTCCTAGAACTTGACAATTAACCCAAAATTTTTCTTTTCAGAATCCCCTAAAGATGCCTCCACCCACAAACAGCAGAAAGCAATTTTAAGAACACAATGTCCACATTCCCAAAGAGGTGGGGTGGGGCAGGTGGTTTTTGTTCTTTCAGTGGGTTTCGGGTTTGGGATAATTTTCACTGTTTAGGAGGGTTTGTTACAAGTTGTTGTTGTTGTTGTTAATGTTTAAGAAAAGGGCTAACAAAGGAGATTAGATTTAAGGTTCTTATTTGAAAAAAAAGATAAATAGAAATGATAGAATAGAAGGTAGATTATTGAATCTACTCTGAAAAGAAAAGAGAGGATATAGATATGATATAGATAAAAAGATTATTGAATCTACTTTTATAAGACAATTACTAGTTTTAAATACTTTACATTGGATTGGAATTTTATATATTTTATACAAATTATATATATTGAGATTGATATTGTTAGAAAATGCTGTATGTATGTAGCAGGGTCCTTGCTGGTGTTCCCTTTGGGGGCGGGGGCCAAATAGGCACAGAGTCAAACCACACAGACTCCGGGAGAATGTCGAAACAACAAGCTCAGTTTATTCAGGAAGAGGCAAGCCTTATATACCCTCCACCCCACCCTTGGGGGAGGTCTCATGAATATGCATCTGCTGGTGTGACATGGCTGCCTCTCATTGGTCCAGGTCTTCTCCAGATCATGTTTCAGCTGCTGTTGCTAAGACCATCAGGCAGACCCAGGCTGGCTCTCAGAAAGTATCTTTTTTACTTGTTTGGGTAAGCCTGTTAGGGATGAATCATCCCACATATGTAAATTTCTAATCTTGTTCAAGATATTGTACTTATACAGTTCATTTAACAATGTAACGTAATTAGCTAATCCTTGAATGTTATTATTACCAACTATTAGGATATAAAGAAATGAAAGTTAGTAGTTAGACATTACACTCGAACTTGTAGTCATATTAGGTATCTTTTCAAGACTAAGCAGAGATATATTTTTAGATAGACAGGTCATCTTCAAACCCTTCAGAGATCTACAGATCATTAAAATGTTGTAATGACCTAGGTTTTTTCTTTTTTTTATGACTATGAGACAATTTGGCTCCTGGTAGCACCAATCTACATCAGAGAAGATATGGGCATTGAAGAAACCGCACATGGAGTTATCTTTCATTGTGGCAAAAGTCATCTATTGGGCAACAAAATGCCCTCACATCAACAGCTGACAAACAGGACAAAATGAACAGACAGGACAGAAAACAAAGGACTACCAATCCTTGTCAAGACAACTGTGGTTGTGGCTTTAGCAACAGGCATCCTCTGAGGCCAGGACAACATGGCACCATTGCTGAAGTGGCCTTTGCAATTGGGAAAAGGTACAGTGCCCTTTTCTTTGAAGGCAGCTGAACAGGCAGTGGACCAATGGCTTCTCGTGTGCAGTGGAACAGTAGCTGAAACAATTATTCCTGAAAGAGTAACTAGACTGACAAAGTCCAACCTCTTAATGGTAGACTGGCATTTAATAAAAGAGATGAAGCCACCCACAAGCCAAAAAGTTGGGCAGCCAAATTCCAAAAACACCAGCAATTTCTAGAATTTAAAACCCTGAATCATGACAGGGTGGAATCCAGGTTTATCTGGTATATGGAATACTCGTGAGGTCAAGCTGTTGGCCTTGCGTACATCCTATTTCACGAATGAGTCTGTCAGATACACTAAGTCTATAGGTGGAAGATGATGCCTGGCCTTGCGGAGAAACCTCAGGTGACTGTCCAGCCAGCTGGCTGTTTCTGTCAACTCACATTTTTTTTTGGAAGCCGCTTGTTTGCACTTCCTGTTTTATTAGGTGAAAAACCCTAACCCTTCAGGCTTACATGCCAAGCCCCAGGAAATGAGAAACTAAAAATCTAGCTCCAAGGGCAACCTGACTCAACCATTATTCAATCACCCCTGCAACAATGTAACAATGTAAAGAGATTTCTATTAAGAGATGTGATCAACTGTGACTGTGATAGGTGCAAGTGTTCCAGGAAGGACCACTGTGACCTTTGTGTAAACTCCACTCCTGCCCTGATACCACCCTTGAGGTTTCAGGAAGAATGTGCATGCGGACGTGACTGTACCCACTCTGTGATCACTCTGTAACCAGACCATGATCTTATGAAATTAGCCTCTAGACATAAATCAATCGAAATGAGATTGTATGGGAATTGTAATCTTGTGGCTTTTGTGGGTTTTTCCTTTAAAAGTGCCTATGTGACTGTAGTGCGTTGCGACTCTTGCTCTTTGGAGCTTGAGTTTGCCTGTCTGTACAGTCGCTTCAATAAACCTTGTGCTGTTGCATCAACTGGACCAGAGTCTGGGTTCTTGGGGCACCCACTTGAGACCCTAACCTTTGGGGTCTAACATAGGTAATATTATTTCCATCTTGGTTCTCTGAGGGAGTTGAAGTTTAGATAGTTATAGTTATAGTTTGTTAAAGATTAGATAGTTATACCTATAGTTAGTTGAAGATTAGATATTATAGTTAGTTGAAGATTAGATAGTTATACTTAGTTGAAGATTAGATAGTTATAGTTGTAGTTTTCCTTGTTAAGAATTTCAGAAAAGAAATTCACTAAAGAGATGTAAAGTGTATAAATTTGAAAGACATTATAAGATAGTTTTCTGTTGGTAATATCTGTTAGGATAACATTTTGGACTTACCAAAATAGGATAGATAATGGAATATTTTCTCTGAGTTTGTCAAATGCAAATAGACTAGACATTGTGGAGGTATTTATTGCTTATATATATTGTATATAGTTATGTACTTCTTGTATATAGTTTTTCTTATATTAGTTATAACTTTTTTCTTTTTATTAGAAAAAAAGGAGGAATGTGGTGATATTTTATTTGTGCTGAAATGTGGTATTTTATTTGTATGTTAATAAATAAAGTTTTCCTGGAGATCAGAGGTTATAGCCAGCCATAAACGGAAGTCAAGTGGTGGTAGCACATGCCCTTAATCCAGTCACATGGCAGGCAGAGTCTCTGTGTGTTCAAGGACACAGCCAAGTGTGGTGATGCACACCTTTAATCCCAGTACCAACCATAGATAACTGGAGATGTATATAGACAGGCAGTGATGAGGAAGTGAGGTGGTTGGGTTAAGAACCAATGAGAAGTCAGAACAGGAAGGCAATAAAGGCACAGGTTAGACAGGAAGCAGGTTCTCTGTCACTTGGGAAGCTATGGTGACGTGGTGAGCTAAGGTTGGTGGCTATTCATATCACTTCGATCTCAATGGCTATCACCTCTGTATTTGGTGCTATGTTTCTTATTTAATAAGACTGTTTGGAAATTCGTCTACATTTTATAATGTATTTGTTTACTTATTTGAATGAAAACATCCTTTAAATTGTAGAGTGTGTCCTTGGAATAGATTTTCTTGCTCTCCCATTATTATTAATTCATTTCTTTATTCAACTAGTAAATATAAATGTGTGTTGAACATCTTTTATATGTTTTTGGAGAAATTTTCATAAACTTTGGAATCTATGAAATGAAAAACGAGTCTGTAATATGGTAATATGAGAAGATATTTTTATGTGGCTATAATGTGTATCCTTCACACATTTCAATGCTCACATACATGCAAAGTAGTTTTTCTTGTAAAGAAACTTAAATTCTCTGGATTTATTTACTTTCAGTTCAATTATAATTCACTAATTTTGGGTTTTTCTTGATAGGCAATATATCATCATTAGAGTTCTTTTGATTCACATGTGTTATGATGATAATGGATGTCTAGGTCACTTTTCAGGGTTTTGAAAGCTTATTTTGATGAAAACACTGGTTCTTCATTGATGCCCATGCCTGGGTCCTGTAACACTGACTAGCAGTGGTGGTGAGGGAAAGTAGAAAGATCTGACACATGTACAGAAAGCTGGGGACAGGTGGGGTGTGTGCATTCTGATGGGGAGACAGCTACTACCACTTCCACATGGAATGTCAGTCTGTTCATTATTTACCATAGAGGAGAGGGGTTATCTCTCTTGGTAGGAAGTCTCTGTAGGTGAGCAGTCTCAGGCTGTAAACATGCAGGAGGGGTAGCTTAAGTTACATCTGTATTTACTAGTCACACTGAGACTCCCAAGGAAACCTTTGCCATCCATTTGAGCCTTACATGGGGAAAGCGTTGGCATTCCCAGCAGCTGAGGCTTTGGAGCACTTGGCCTGACTGTGCCCAAGGTCAACAATACACATTCACTCAGGACTTCACTCTCTCAGGGCTTCCTCCAATCCCTACATGTCTGCAGGTGTCCCCAAAGTGACTGGAACACAGTACAAAGGCTTGGCATATTTGGGGATCACAGCAAGTAATGGTTGGCTCAATCATTTGTTTACCAACCTTTGGTATAGTCAATATATGAAAATTCTTGTGAATGAATAATTGAACAAGAAATGCGTGCACCTTGTAAACATACCTACATACAACACTGACTTGTAATTGGCTGAAGACACTTCTGTCTGAGGTAATGCAAGTTGTCAGTTTCTCACATGACCTGAAAAGAAAACTGTCTTCCTTCAGGAGTTGCTATTCAGGTGGCACCTAAATGTAATATTTCCAGTTCAGAATCAAAGGTCTCAGGAAAGGCCTTTAGTACTCAATGTGTCCCCAGTAGAGACTTGAGATGAAAAGTCCAGGAATCTGCCATCTCAACATATATTCTACAGGAACTCAGCAGGGTTGTCTACATTTCTTTTTGTATTTTTTTCCAGAGTTCATTTTGGCACATTGAAGGAGGCAAGTTAAAGGAAGCTTCTTGCTTTCACATGGATGAAAATTTTGTGTATCTATTTGTGGTGATATTGTGTTCCCCAAGATATTGTGCACACTAATAAACTTATCTGGGGTCAGAGAACAGAACAGCTGCTAGATAGACATAGAGGCCAGAAAATGGTGGCACACACACCTTTAATTCTAGCATTCTGGAGGCAGAGATCCATCCGGATCTCTGTGAGTTCAAAGCCAGGTTGGAAACAGCCAGACATGGTGACACACACCTTTTTAATCCCAGGAAGTGATAGCAAGAAGCAGAAAGGTATATAAGGTGTGAAAATCAGGAACTAGAGCTGGTTAAGCTTTTAGGCTTTTGAGCAGCAGTTCAGCTGAGATCCATTCGGATGAGGACACAGAGGCTTATAGTCTGAGGAAACAGGATCAGCTGAGGAATTGGGAAAGTGAGGAAGCTGTGGCTCGTTCTGTTTCTCTGATCTTCCAGCATTCACCCCAATACCTGGCTCCAGGTTTGTTTTTATTAATAGGACCTTTTAAGATTCGTGCTACAGATATTTTTTTAGTATTTTTGTGAAATTTTGCTCATGCTTCCCTGCTGTACTGTCTCCCCGTGTCTTTCCAATAACTGAAGGAAAACTCATCTTATATAGTTTCCTCATAAGCGATTACCTAAGCATATCTATGGACATGGGTATGGCTAATTATAGCTCACAATCTTTCTTTGTGTCTCTCTCATTTTTTCAAAATTAATCTTGCCTCAGGGAACTGAGGGTGGGGTCATGCATGCACAGCTGATAACTATAATTCATATTTTCCTGCCATCTTGTTATTTGCTGTTTATATTGCATTATTGGACCTTCGCTTATGTATTAGCTATTGAAGAGGAAGGACTCACTAATGCTACTTGTCTCACATTTCATGAGGCCATGTATACCCATGTACCTTGGTGTCTGTTAGTAAAGATAACTGAACTGATGTTGGCACAGTAGAGGAAAGGTGGGTAAAACTATAGGTCCTTGGTGTCTATGGAGAAATGCAGCCTATGAGATAAGGAGCAACAGAAAAGGAGAAGAAATCTTGTTAGTTATATAGACTTATTCACCTTAGTGATTGCTTCCTGGTACCACAAGGATATTCACACATTTCTTCATGTGCAGTCATATACTAATCCAATTTTACACAATGTTTGCAATCAATGTTCAATGATTTACACTTGCTAGAATTTTTTTTTAAACAGCAGCACTTTAAATTATCAGAGTGCCATGTATGAGCTACATGAATCATAAATGCTACATAGAAGAAAAATTATGTTAACAATAATGACCTTTGGATTCAAATGTGTATGGATATTGGCATGTGTATACCTTTGCATAAAATCAAATAATGAATACATATTTTCTCAGTACTGAACTTTTGACAAATGAAGACTTTTCATAATATTATTGGATTGTGGACAGTTTGCTAGAAGTGATTTGCATACTGTGCATAGGTCTGGAGCATTGCTGATTCAAGATATTTAAAGACATGTGGTACTAAGGAATTTCTAGGCACAAGTTAGGATTTTTGCTGCCTTATGTACAGGGTATAACTTTCATATGATTTACCCAATACTCATTACCAGATTAATATATAAGAGAAAATGAGCGAAATGATGCAAATAACTATATCTCCATTTGTATCTCAGCACATGAGAGACCAGCTTTTCCTTCATCAGAATTTGCATGTCTCTAGGCTGCTGTATGTGAGGCATACCACATCTGGATGGAGCTCAGTACAGGTGTCTGGGAAAATACAAGGCTTTTACTACGGAAACTACAAAGTCATTAGCAAGCCTTCATGGCTTGTTTGCTATTAGAATTGCAAGTTGTTTAAGGGAATATGCTATGGGTTTTTGAGAATTGAATATGCACAGTGTTTTAATAGCATGTGCTAACAGATCTTAAGCAGTGACAATAGGAACTGGAGCATTCACTGGAAGATGAGTGGTGCCATGCAGAACACATTTACAGTCATTCTGAATGTGGAATTTATAACTGGCAACTTTGGGAATGGATTCATAGCAGTGGTGAACATCATGGACCTGGTCAAGAGAAGGAAGATCTCTTCAGTGGATCAGATCCTCACTGCTCTGGCCATCTCCAGAATTGTGCTGCTGTGGTTAATATTACTGAACTGGTGGCTGTCTATGTTTTATCCAGGGAGATGGATAAATGGAAGAATGTTTGTGGTAATATACAGTATCTGGACAGCATTCAACCAGTTTAGTCTCTGGTTAACTACAAGTCTCAGTATCTTTTTCTTTTTCAAGATAGCAAATTTTTCCAACCCTATTTTCCTTTATTTTAAGGTCAGAGTTAAAAAAGTGGTGACAGTGACATTGTTTGTGTCTTTGTTTCTCTTGTGTTTAAATATTATAGTTATTAATGTATCTGAGAACACATTGTTCACTGAGTATAAGGTAAATATGTCATATGGCTTGAGTTTGAATAAGACACAGCTTTCTGGGCTATGGTTTTTATTTGCCAACACCATGTTCGCCTTCATACCCTTTGCTGTGTCCCTGGTCGCTTTACTCCTGCTCATCTTCTCTTTGTGGAAACATCTGAGGAAGATGCAGCACAGTGTCCAAGGATGCAGAGATGCCAGCACCACAGCCCACATCAGAGCCTTGCAGACAGTGGTCGCCTCCCTCCTCCTGTACGCCCTTTTCTTTTTGTTTCTGGTTGTTAACATTTGGGGTTCTCTGCTTCTGGAGAAAAAGATGCTGCTTTTGTTCACAGAGGCTGCAAGAACTGCTTTTCCCTCTGTGCACCCCTGTGTCCTGATTCTGGGAAATACTAAGCTGAGAAAGGCTTCTCTCTCTGTGCTGCTGTGGCTGAGGTGCAGGCACAAAGACAGGGACCCTGGGGTGCATGGAACCAAGGCTTATTTGTGTGGATCATCCTGCAGACCTTAGAGGAAAATGGTATCACAAGAAATTCTTGTATTTAAATTTATTCAGTTTCTGAATTTCATAAAAATGTATGTTATCTTTTCAACTTGCAAAAGAGTGTTTTGAATAAATGTCATCTAAGCATGCTATAGCCTTTGTAGAATATATAAAACATATATGTTAATATCAAGATGCTAATATTGTATAAATGCAGATCACTTGAATGCAAGAAATGATTATAATAAACATTAATTTTATACCAGCTAATTCCTTTTAAACATCTCAGAACAAGAAATTTAAATATAGGATATGTTTTTACACATGTTCCTTAAAGTAGAACTTTGTAATTTTATATATCATGCTGGTTGGTTTTTGTTAACTTGTCACAAGCTTGGGTCATTTGGAAAGAAGACACTTCAACTGAGGAAATACCTCTGTCGAACTGGGCAGTATGCAAGTCTGTAGAATATTTTCTTAATTGATGGTTGATATAGGTAGGTCCAATTAATTATGAGCAGTGCCATCCCTGGGATGGTGGTTCTGGGTTGTATAAAAAAGCAAGCTGAGCAAGCCATGGAGAACAAGCTAGAAAGATGTGTTCTTCCATGGCCTTTGCATCAGTTTCTACTTCCAGGTTGCTGCCTTCATTTCCTGCCCTGATTTCCATTCATGATTGACTATAAACAATAAGCTGTAATAGATCCTTTCAGTCCCAAATAGCTTTTGGTCATAGTGTCTATCACATCATTAGAAAACAAAATAGGGTATACACTTAAGATGTATTTTTATAGAGGAACTGTTAGTAAATATTATATAAGAATTGATGTGTAAGTTATGGATTACTAGAAATGAAATATGCTGTCCATTATTTAAAACATCAGATTCAACTTACAAATTTCAAAACGCATTATGACATCATGCATCTCCATTTTACTAGGTTCAAAAACAACCAGATGGTCTTAGGAAAAGAAATTTAAAGTAAGTTGTAAGTGACCAACATTAAGTAACATGGATGTTTTATATGCTTACGTGTTGTGGGTATTAATTAAATAACACAAATGAGAGGTAAATCAAAAGTAAGGGAAGTTATAAAGAAAGTAAGATGTTTTTAAATAATTTAGGTGCAAGAGGGATATGGAGAAGGAAGCATCATATGATGTTCTGTGTTCAGTGCTGTTTAAATCTTTAGGGAGAAGATAGACACTATACTTTAGAAATGAAGACTCTTGTTTATAATTAATCAAATAAATTCTTTCAAGATGCTGTTTTTGTTGTTGTTTTGGTATGGTTCTTTCATTTTTCCTCCTTATGTAATGATTTCATTTATTTGTTTGCTAAAAACTATGAAATGCCAAAAAATTTTGATGTCAATTTTTATGTTTTTGGTCAGAGTTTGCAGTTTAAGCAGTAACAGGTGACGTAAAATAAAATGTGGGTGTTTTAAATATAAAAGCAGATTCTTATATTAAATCAGCAGATAATCTATGTGTTTCATAATCTTTTCATTCTTACACATTTGACTAAGTGACTTTTCATGTGAGGAAGCCAAGTTTCTGAGCTATAAAATGACTTAGCAGGGCATTAAGTTGCTAGCAGACAATTCAAAAAATAAACTTGGCAAGGCTTTGGCATGTTTTCTTGATTGATGATTGATCTGGGAATGCCCAGCTAACCCAATAAATGGGAGGTCTCACAAATTCAGATGAAACATCAAGAGATTGAGCTGATACTGACCTGAAAGCTTCATTTATGTTGACAAGTTTCACATTATCAGATACTCCTGTCCTGGCAAAGATATGCCACCTTGTCTCATAGTGTCAGAAGCACTTTCTGATTGGATTTAAGTTCCATGCTACAAAATGGAATGCACACCTGGCATCATTGTTAGGCCAAGAACTTGAGGCTATACAGGCCATAGGCCTATGGGAGAAACTATTACTATGATTCTGCTAAATTGCTAAATGGACATAGTAATAAAACAACTCCTCATTTATTATATTCATATATTAATTCATATATATTATATTCATAGATTAATGCATCTCTTAAGCCTCATTAGAGGAGCTTCTGTTTGTAATAGATGGCAATTAACACAGAGGCCCACAACTGGTCAAGATATAAAGAATAAAAGACTGTGGGATGCTCAGCCCTAAATGAGACAACTATACTACATGCCCTTCTCACAATGCTCAGGGATCATTGCAGTAGTTGAGGTAGGAAGAATGTAAGAGCCAGAGGAAGTGGATGGCTACAAGGAAACTGTTTTCTGGACATGTTGCGTATATGAATTCATAGTAGGTGTGAAAATGTGTACAAGACCTGTGCAAACTCAAGGCAGATCAAATCCTAGTATGGAAATAGTAGGAGGGAATGGAGGTCCATAGGCAAATCAAGGATCTATTGGCAACTGATAGCTGCAGAGAGATGGAGACTGTATTCTTTTAAAAGAATATAGTCCCTCACAAACCAAGCATGATTCAGTAGCAGTCAATATATCCAAGAATATATGAGTGCAAAAATTGTACTTAGTAAGTGTTAAAAACATAAAAGAAGACACAAATATATGTGGATAGGGAAGCAGGAGGTTGGCTCTGGGTAGAGTTATGGAATGGGATGAATATAGAAACTTACTGTATGAAATTCTCACAGAACTAATGAAATTTACAAAAAGAATGAATGGGTAAAAATTAGAATCATTAGTTTCAAAAATAAAGGACCAAGATAAATGAATCAAATTATTACAGTTTAACAAAGTGCTAAATCAATAATCAACAAAAATTTAATTTGGGGGTGACACAGCTTAGTCTGTGAACTTGTGAAATAATTAAATTTTTGTTGGTTACATAAGTAACATTATACAGGCTGAACAAGTTACCTTTAGGAATATATATATACATATACCTATACACATATGCATGCAATAACAATTAGTGAAAAAAGGTCATGAATTTGAAGGAGAGCTGGGAGGGTATATGGTAGGGTTTGGAGGGAGTAAAGAGAAGGGAGTAATGTTATAGTATGAGAGAGAGAGAGAGAGAGAGAGAGAGAGAGAGAGAGAGAGAGAGAG
>CABHPH010128941.1:11891-26069 GCA_902168325.1 Peromyscus nudipes | reverse complement strand
ACACACACAGACACACACACACACACACACACACACACACACACGGTTACAAGGTTCCTGCTGTCACACTCACAATTTCCAGTGTATAATCTTTCCCTCCCCCCCTGCCCCTTCCCTTCAAGTTCTGTACTGTTAGCCCCTGCAGAGCTGTTTGGAGTGTTCAGATAGGAAACATGCTTGCTTTCTAAGCTGACCATTTTTCCCCCTTGAAAATGCTTCAGAAGAATTGCCAATGTTCATTCATTTTAGAGCCAGGGCCAGCTGCCTTGAGGAATAGCTTAATTTTCATAAACATTGGGTTTGTGCCAGTTTGCATTTCTAGCTATATTTTTCAGTCCTCACATAATCTACTTACATTTGGAGTGGGAACCATGGTTTTGAATGAGCACTGACATGATGAGCCCTGTAGGAAAAAGTTCTCATTTGCCTGAAATTTCCAGGGTGTGGAGATGTATTCATAGAAGTGTGTGAACTGCCACTCTGGGTTGGACTTAGGGCTTGTTCCTGTAGTGTTCTGTGACATCTGGGGAAGGAAGTGCGGTGCGACTTTAGATCCAGTTTTGTAAGAAGGGCCCAGGGGTGTCTTGAACATCTATAGAAGCGTAGTTTCCGAAACACGTCCCAGACCTCTCACCTTCGTTAAAGACAGAACTTGTGAAGTTGGTGTTTTGATTGTGAATCCCGGCTCTGGAATGGCGTGGTTGAGAGGAGGCTGGGACCTAAGGGTCATGACGATCACTCCTCTACTGTATACATCCAGGCTCGTAAAGTTGTGGGGCTGACAGATCCAGGAACTTGACCCCAGCCAGGCCTTTGACTGGTTGCTTTCTTGCTGTGGAGATGGCTCACTGTCCCCAGACCCATTTAAATCTGTGCCTGGCTTGGCTATTTTTTGCTAAAAAGCATTCCTACCACCCACGTCTCCATCTTCTGCGACCCTTTACCCACTTAGTTCATTCCTGCATTCAGCTTGCTCTCTCTCTTCAGATCCTTAAGCCTTTATTCTGGTTTAGACCTTACAAAGCATTTGCCCAAAATAGGTTGTTCCACCAAAAAAAAAAAAAAAAAAAAAAAGTAGTAGAGTGGAAAAAATAAAGCTCATAAATTCCATAAAAAAGGGTTCCTTGGCCAGTGTTGGAACTGCTTCACTTGAAGTAAGTTTTCCTTGCGGGAAGACCTGCTGGTCTTTGTGGATGTTGTGTACAGTGAAGTTCGGAGAAGGAGCTGTTACTGTCACACATCCTGACTGACAGATGCCTCAGGGACCATCTTGAGAAATCTTGTTTCCACAGAACTCTGCCGGGGTCACTTCATTGTACATCTTTAGATCCCGGTTCTCCGACTCTGCGGAGAAGATGTGTCTTGCATGAGCATACGCCGGAAATAGCGGTGTGTGTCCACCATAGTGTATGACGGGGGTGCACACCGTTTTCCATGCTCACCAGTCCGTGTGTCACACACAGCTGCCCCATTGTGTCTCCTCCCAGGTTAATGTGTGTGTGCGTGTGCGTGTGTGTGTGTGTTCTCCCACGTCACTGTGAGTGCCCCACCCCCACCTTTGCTCCGCCCTCAATTTTGTGTTACTGGAATTGCATGTATTTAGGTAGAAATTCAGGAGAATCGACAGCTTATATATTCGTGGCTCACTGCCACACGTGATAGACCTCTCTGTTTACTTCGGTTTTTTCACATCTCTCTGGTGAAATTTAATATGCAGTTTATGTGTGAAAGTCTTTCCTGCCTTTGAGACTTTTCTGGGTGTTCATGGCTCTTGTGGTCTTTGTGACAGATTGTTTAGTGCCTTTGTGGCTCCTGTGTTTGGTCTGTCAAGAAGGGATTGGCTTTGTTCATAGATGGCTTTAGGATGCTTGCGCTCTTGTCTCACGGTACTTGCTATGGGAACCTGAAATCAGGTGGCTTTCAGTAGAGCAGGAAGTAGCTTCAGCATGCATTGGAAATGTCACATTTCATCTCAGTTTAAAAACTATATACTTTTAGAAGTAAGGGAAGGTGACTTTTAGTTATTTAAATACATTCATTGGTTTATTCATCAAATGTTTAGATGCCTGCTACAGAGTCGTAATAGTGAACAGGTGATGTGGTTTTAACTTCCGTGGAAGAGTGAGAGATTTTTTTGTAGAGATGGACACGGATCACCACATCTCTTTCCTCCTCTTCCTCTAGTCCAGACTGACATGGAACCCACGCTCCTTCATCCCCCGAGTGCTGAGAGTGGCCGGTGCTACAGCCTTGGCACAGAACCATCTGTCCTTGTGATGGTGGTCTGAAGGAAAAGGACAGGGGCTAGAGAAGAGGCAGATGGCGGGAACGGGGTTGAGGTTGGGGTATGGAGAGGGTCTGTGTGAGGAAGTGAACATTCACCAGGCTACCTGAAGGATGGTTTAGTATTGGAGGAGGAGCAGAATTGAATAACTCTGTAGACAGTGGAAAGGAGGTGTCTGCTGGAGAGAGCCCTCGGCAGGTAGCCCACTAATCTTCCAGAGGGTCAGGTGGCTTACAGATGCCTGTCACTCAGCTTCAAGGAATCCAACACCCCCCTCCCCATCCTCACACATGCAGCATATACTCAGAGACACACATACACAAGAATGAAAAGTAAATTAGAAAAACGAATCAATCAGACTACTGAGCCCTGAGGTGAGTTCTGCATGGTGGGCTGAGGGGGGCTTCCGTCCTCACCGACTCAGTCAGGTCGTTACTTAGTAAATGACCTGAGGTAAGCCAACATGGAGGTACTGGTTCCTGGTCAGTGTGAGCTTCTTCCTCAAACAAATCTGCCTGACTAAGGAGAGGACTGGTCTGTGGTGCAGCCGGACACCCCACTTCCAGGTTCCCTGCCCCCCCTTTAGTTCTGACAGCCCCCCCGGGGCTCTCCTCACACATGGCCTGTTTTAGGACGGCGTGAAAGTGATATGCATCCAGTGGAAACGGTACTTTGAGTTTTGGTTTTTTTCCCAGGCTAGCAGCAATATATAGCTTGTCACTCTGTCTAGATGAGGGACGGAAGAGGAGCTGTGACTCCCCTCAGCCACATGGGCTGCAGGGTAGAGAAGTAAAACCCTGCAGTGACCTGCAGGGTCCTGCGTTGTTGTGCTGGGAGCTCTGGAGGCTGCTGGGGATAGTAAGTGCAGCTTCGGCTCAGGATATTTTTAGCTTCTGGTGGTGTTTTGGGGACTAAGCTCCATCATTAGTTAAACAATGGTACTACTGCAGCCATCGCCACTGACCGTTCTTCGGTTGGGCGTCTGAGATCCTGTGAAGCAGTTGTCTTCGTTTGGAGGTCAGGTCTGCTCCTTTTGGAAGGGTCTCAGCAGACCCAAGGGCCGGGTGGGTGGAAGGTGGAGGGTGATCTGGATTCCGCTGATGTCCTCATGCCTTGTTCGCCTGGCACAACGGCTCTTTGGTCATGAAGGCTTTGCACTTGGGGCACCCCCGTTTGAACCTTCCATTGAGTCTAATCTTCCTAAGTGAGAAGCAGTGTGGTGCACTGGTGCTGGTCGAAGCATCCGCTTTGACCCTTGGCTTTTGTATTTAATGTGTTGCTGGCCTGTGTCTGTGGACTTCCTGTTGCGTCTGTGTCTGCCCGTTTCCTCATCTGCAAAATGTGGTACGGAGTCTTCTCTGGGCTGTCGTGGGGATTGTGTGAGGAGTGTGTGTGTGTGTGCATGTATCATGTTAGCCCAATGCAAGGACTCTATATTAGTTTCTATCACTCAGTCTTTTTGAGAGTGGATTCCTGAGGCTATTCCTCCCTCAGATATTCAAATCTGTTTGATCCAGGATGTGTGTATAAATTATGACCCGCAGAGACTGGACAGGCATGCAGGAAGAACCATGGCCCAGGAGAAGTGTCGCCATGGTTGTTAGGACAGTAGAGCGGCAACACTTGTTAACCTTTTATTGTTTCTTCCTTGGCCACTGATGATATAATACAACTCTTGGGAAAAGGAGAGGCCAAGCTAGCCTTCCTTTGGATGCTGCAGGCTGAGGGATGGCAGAAGGATTGGCGGCCTGGCGCTGGCAGCGTCCGCCGGTGGAGCACCTTCCCGTTGTGTTTGAGTTGCAGAAATGCGGTGGTGTTCAGCCATCTTCAAACAGCCTCCACGGAAAGCTCCCCAAAGTTAGCGAGCGGGTGGGCTGTGTGCGTTGGGAGCTCCTCTTTCTTGGAGAGGTGCTTCTGGTGTCTCTGTGTTCCTGGAGGGGCTCCTTGTCATCTGCCGCTCCTTTGCTCTCCTCTATTCCTCCTCCCTTGAATGTTTCTCCTTCTAATGCCCGCCTCTCTCTCCATTTGCTGTCCTCCAGGAATGATGTATATGCTCAAAGAGTAAATTTGATTTCTTACTCCATGGTAAAAATATTTTCACCATCTAAATCAAGTGGCCCTTTTATTTAGTCACACCTAGAACCAGCAAGTGAAGTTATGAACTAATTGAGCCCAAGGTTCCAAGAACACCCAGTGTCCTGGAGGGTTGGATTCTGAAGGGAGGGTGGCCAAGGGAGTGCTGGGCTTGAGTTTTTCTCTTTGCCCATTTACGTGGGGTTAGTCTGCATTGCCGCGATTATGCATGTGTTGGAAAATTTGAACTTTTCCGTACTGGTAGAGTAGAATTCTGGAAAATTACCCAACGCATTTTCACAAAGAAGCCATGCCAAATCTGATAAGTTTCCTCAAAACCTCATCGCTTTTCATTTCTTTCATGGAGCGTTGTCTATCAAGCTTCCCAGCCTCTCTTCTGTTTCTCTCTTTCTGTAACTGCGTTGAGAAGTGCTCTTTTCTATTAAGTTTATCTACAGGAATCGATTGTTAAGTAGTTTCTCAGAATAATCCCGTCAGGCCTCAGAGGTATGTGGGGAACGGCAGCGGAGCCTGGCGTCCTGAAGATTTGCTTACTGGAGAGATACTGCTGATTTCAGGGAGATTGCAGTTGAGTTGGAGATTTAAATAAACAGAAGTAAGGCCTGCGTTTGAAACTTTGCTCTGTAATTTGTTGTTCATCTGGAATTTGAATGTAGCAAATGTATTTTACATTAGTTCCGTCTCTGTCTTAAGTCTGTTGCAACCAAAGCAGGATCAATATGATCAATAGTGTGATTATAACTAGGATTGATTGCCTTTCAAAAGTCTTCATCATAATGATTCTGTTTGAGCATGACAGCAGGTGCAGGGATGTCTGTGCTGCTCGGTGAGTGTTATCGTAGAGCCACGTAGGAGTTGGCATGTCTTTGCAGGTTGATTTCGTGAACTCTGATTCTGTGGTGTTGAGTTCAGCCTGGGCATGGCAAGGCTAAGGCTTGAGCCTTGAGGAAATCACGGTGATTGTGAGTTCACCTTAGTGCTTGGCAATTTGAAAACAAAACCCAGATGTAGGGAAGAGTTGAAGGCAAGCTCCACCATTCTGTGCCCGAGGGGGTGACCTGCTTTGTAGCGGTGGCCTTGGAATGTAGCTCCTGAGTAGGTTTCTGTTGCCCCAGCAGTTTTTGGGCTGCCAGTGGCTACCTGGTTCACCTTCGCCTTGTGTGATCTCTTACAGCTTTTAGCCCCAGCTTGTGGCTGGTGAGCTTTTCTTACAGGAACTGTCTGCCTTGGGTGATGATGCCCTAGCTCTGCAGTTGTGTACTGTTTATGTTCAGCTGGGTTTCTTGAAATAATCGGTTTTGAGGGTCTCACGCTGAGTTATGAAGAATAATTGGGTGGAGGGGGAACTGTCTCTGTGAGAGTTTGTGTTGGGATTGCAGCAGAAAAAGCACGGAAATGGAGTGTCGGCCGAAGGGACTTAGGGCTTCTCTAGTACACTTCCGGCTTGTCCCCAAACCATCCACAGAGTATGAGATTATTAGAACTCTCTTTGGATATTTATATTAGACAATGGTTTTTAAGAACATTACACAGAGTTTGGAAAGTAGATTACAGAAGATGCTCACCAGAGACTGTGACAGCACATACTGACCTGCACAGGCTAAGCCAGACAAAACCCCCGGCACTGAGAGGGAAGGGGACAAAAGCCCTACCCAAGCCAAGAGATGATTTGCAATTGATACCTGCTGGGAGAGGGAAGCTTCTCCAGTGGCATGCCACTGGGTATATGAACCAGCTAACTCCAGGGAAGGCCCATGGGTAGTTGGCCAACACAAAACTGTCTATCTATCTTGTGTGTGCCCTTTTGGTTTCCTTTTCTTTTGATATTTTTTTCTTGTCTAATTTTTTTTAAAAATTTGTTTTGATTTTCATTTTCTCGGTTGGTTTTGCTTTTTTGAGAAATAAAGAACATGAAGTTGGATGGGTAGGGACATAGGAGAAATTTGGGATGAGCTAGGGGAGAGGAAAGAATATGATAAAATATATTCTATGAAAAAACAAAATTTTAATAAAAGAATTAATAAAACATTTTTAAGCCTATTACCAGTTTGGGGATGCCACTCAGTTGGTAGAGTACTTATCTACCGTTCGGGAGGCCCTGGATCTGATCCCCAGACTGCATTAAAGTAGGCATGGTAGTTCATGCCTGCATTCCCACCTTAGGAGTTGGAGGCAGGAAGTCAAAGTCATCTTTGAATTTGATCTTGGATTTGATTTTGACAATGAGTTGGAGGTCAGCCTGGGATACGTGTGACCTTGGTTTTTTGTTTGTTTATTTTTTAGCATAGTACCTTAAAATGAAAACTATAGTCATTTCTGAGTGACCCTTTCTGACCTATGTGTATCTATTGAGGGCATTTTCTGTGTTGCTGCTCAGTTTTGAAATGTCATTGTTTAGAATTGTCACGTAATTGTGCATGTTCCTGCAGTGAGGTGCTTTAGTACACGTACCACTGTGTGTCGTGTGTCATGATCAGATCTCTCACAGCAAACACCGCTGAGGATGACGCTGCACAGCTGTCCAGACACATCTTAGAGCAGCCTAGGATTCCGTTGGGTGCTGTAGTTTCTTCGGCATATTCCTTTATTTTGGGGCAGTTGGGTTGGTTTGCTATCATAAATGACCCTGTGGATGACCTTTTAGCGACTGTAACGTCTTCCAGATTTTGGATGATTTTTCTACCAACAGAGACAGAGAATGAGGTGACTGTAAAGATTTCCGTGAAGATTTCCATCGTGTTTGGGTGGAGGGGCAGGGGGAGTTGAACTATAGGAAAACACCCGTTTCGGGCTTGCCTGATGTTAGCACAGACAGGGCTGCAGGGGACCGGTTCCTTTTGGTATGTGTAGCTCATCCAGGAAGCGAGGGAGTGTCAGCGCACTGTTGAATTGTCCGGCTGGAGCCTGGGGAGTTGCAGCGTCTGGGGTCCAGATAAAGGGATCTTGTTGTCTAGGGTGGTTCCAGCTGTGGATAGGATTAAGCCTTGGATACGTGACTAGAGCCTGGAATGAGAAGAGAAGGTGGATGACAGGACTCTGGGGAACATGGTTTTGTGGGTAGAGGAGGAGGAGCTACGAAGTCAGGGTAGTGGGAGTGGCCACATGGTAGTAGGGGGTGGCTCTAAGAAGGGGTGCAGTGGCGGGCCACAGAGACATGGTGGCATATTCTTTTAGATGGTTTCAAGGTTTACGTGGAGAGAGATGGGTTTCTAGGAAGGGTGATGCCTGTCCCAGGTAGACTGTCAGAGACCTTAGGTGTGGATGGAAAGACAGGCAGTTGCTATGAGGGGCGGTAGGATGCTGTCAGCTTGCCAAGGCTTCCATAGCTAAACGCTGCAGGGCAGTTTAAATAACAGACCTATTCCCTTATAATATAGAGGCACACAGAGACACCCACACACAGACACACATACACAGACATACAGAGACACACACAGATACACACAGACACGTACATAGACTCACACACACACACACACACACACACACACACAGCATGGAGGATTAAAGCTGTGTAGGTATTAAGATCCTGTCTGATGCTGAGCTGGATACCCAGACACGCATATTAATAAAGGAATGAGAGTAGTCATAGAGTAAACACTAAGGGTTTGGTTGTTTCAGGTTTCTGATGTGTGTGTGTGTGTTCACCTAGAAATGAAGGATTTCTGTTATGTGCGTCTTAGACTTTGCTGTTACTGTAACAGAATAGCTGAGGTTGGGTCATTTATTTAAGAGTCTTACTTCAGCTCATCATTCTGGAGATCCAGGAGCATGCACCAGCATCTCCTTGATTCATGGCAGAAGGTGGAAGGCACGTGAGCCCATGTGGAAGAGAGGGGGGATGGGGAGTGATCCTGCTGCATAACAGCCTGCCCTTTATGTGACCAACCCAGTCTCAGGAGAAGCTGTTAGTGACCTAATCACGTCCCAGCAGCCCACCACCTCTCAACTTTGCTACATTGGGCAATGAAACCTCACTATGAATTTTGATTGGAACAATCCATATTCAAATCATAGCCATGAGTATAGATGGTTTTCTTCATCCAGTATGTTGAAATATATTAATATTATTTCTACATGAGAAGCCATAGCTTTTAAAAAATTTGCCTGGGCCATTTGGATGGAGCCCTCCCTCCCCCCATTCCACCCCAGGATTAGGAATTGAACCCGAGGCCTTCACACATGCTAGGTACATGCTCTACTACTGAGCTAAAGGTCCTTTTGTTTTCAAGACACTGAATATCAGATTTGCAAGTGAGGAGAAGTCATAGATGGATTTACTGTTCGGCTACTTAGAGCAAGGACACCCACATTTTCCTGAGGTCCTTTATTGTCTTTTGTAGAGTGAGAAACTTTCTTTGAGGGCAATGTTGATCCCTGTTGGCCGTTGTAAAGATGTAAAGTTTTAAGTATGAAGCTCAAATTTACTTTTAAATGGCAATGTTATTTGTTTATTCTTTGACTCTTTAAGAGCTCGGCTATGGCATCATGACATGTGACCTTCTGCTCTTGACTCTATGCTCGGCTGTGGATTTGAAGTGTTATTTTTGTACTTAAGTGACTTGAGCACTCGGGACTATACATTTGGAACTGAGTAAATATGGCAGGGTAGAGCTTTGAAAGGCCGGTTCCACTTTTAGCGGAACAGCGTGCTGGCACCCTTTTCTTTAATTGTCTAGGCCACAGCTTTAGATGGAAGTACATGTGCCAAGCATGGTGGCACGCCTGTAGTCCCAGCACTCTGGAGGTTGAGGTCAGCCTGGGCTACACGGTGAGTTACAGGCCCAGCGTGAAAATCTGTCTCATGGTGGAGACGGGGAGGGAGAGGAAGGTCTTCCTGTGTAGGCCAGGCTTGCGCCCTCCCGTCGCTACGTTTCCCGGGTTTTAATCGCCTGATTTCTTCACTTCATCCCATTTGGATCGCTCCAGTTCTTACTCCCAGGCTGCTAGACTGGAGCCAGCTGGAGGCCCTGCTGCTAGCTTGTGCGCTGCCTTCCTCACGTCAGTGCCTGTCTCCCCTGGGTTCGCCCGCTTTTCCGCAGTGTGTTCTCTGAACAGCTACGCAAAGCAGCCCTCCCTGTTAGTCATTGTCCCAACAAACTCAGACTACGACTTCAATATCATTTTGCTGTCTGTGCTATCATTTAAATCGGAAATGAATTTTCAAAGCCCCTGTGTTAAAGGCTTGTTTGTCAGCCCAAGGCACTCTTGGGAAGAGTCTTTGGCTACCATGATGTGAACACAAGCTTCTACCAAGATGCACTGCACCACTATAATGCTAAAGCCATAGGGCCAAGTGACCATGAACCAGATCCTCTGAACTACCAGCCCCAATAAACCTTTCCTTTCTCCAAGCTGATTACTCCCGGTCTTTTGTTACAGTAACGGAGGGTGACTCTCCGTCTGTGTGTAGCAGCTGTCATGGTTTCATTTCCGCAAACCCACCAGTGACTCTGCTTGTGGTCTTGATGAATTGTCATCAGTAACACTGCAGTGTGGACACCGGAGATGAGGCGCTCACCTGCTCCCACCACTCTTGACAGCTAAAGGATCCCCTTTATTCTCAGCTCCTTTGCCCGGCAGGGCTGTGATTGGCTGTCCTCTGCTGCCATTTTACATAGTGTTTGTGAAGTGTGTTTTACGCTTAAGTGCTTTAAAGATTCTTTCTCTGTGGTCGCATCCATGTTGTCCTTGGTCATCCTGGTCATCCAGGTCATCGAGGTCAACTTTTACCATTTTTCTCTGATCTGATTGTGCCATGCCAACTGCTACAGTTGGTTCTTTTTTTGTTTTTTTTTGTTTTGTTTTTTTGTTTTTCTCTTTTACTCTTTGTGGGGCCTGCCACCCAGCTCCCAAATAAATACACTTTATTTTTTCTTATAAATGCCTCGCCTTAGCTTGGCTTATTTCTAGCCAGGTTTTCTTAACTTAAATTATCCCATCTACCCTTTGCCTCTGGGTTTTATCATTCTCTATTCTATATATTTTTATTTCTTACTCTGGCTGGTTGTGTAGCTGGGTGTCTGGCCCTGGAGTCCTCCTCTCCTCCTTCTCTTGCTCCCCAATCTTCTGTTCCCAGAGTTCTCCTTCTATTTATCCTCTCTGCCTGGCAGACCCGCCTATTTCTCTCTCCTGCCTAGCTATGGGCCGTTCAGCTCTTTATTAGACCATCAGGTGTTTTAGACAGGCATTGTAACACAGCGTCACAGAGTTAAACAAATGCAATGTAAAAGAATGCAACACACCTTTGCATTATTAAACAAATATTCCACAGCATAAACGCATGTAACACATCTTAAACTAATATTCTACAACAAACCACTCTCCTGCTAATTGCAAATGTAAATCCCATTTCCATATTCCACATCTTGAGGTGAGGAGGTTGTGTGGTGATTGATTACCTTGCTGTTAATCGTTGACCCAATTTGATTGCAAATGCCTAGGAAGCAGCGGTACATAGGTCTCTTGTCCTGTTTTGCTCTGAGCAGGGTAGGTGCCCGGTTAGAGCGGCGGGTGATAAGACAGCAGACCGTCCACTGCAGCTCATCATGAAGGCCGGCCCTGGGTGGATGCTCTGGCTGCCTCTGCCAGCCTGGTATTGACCTACTTTCCCCTTCTTATCTGTGTGCAAAATATTTGTTGTACTTAGTGTGTTCTCCTGTCACAGCGAATGTTTCTCTCTCCCTTTCATATGAACTGAGCGATAAAGAGCTGGTTAAATCTGGAAAACCATGGAGGAGAAAAGCTGGTAAGCAGTTTAATTTCCAAACGGGGGACCTTATACTTAGGTCATTTAAAAACGACTCTAGTTTTTCTGTCTACATATTGAGGAACGTGTCAAGGGTAAAACTGTACATTTTAAGGTTTTAGCCTTTTAATTTCATGGTTCACAATCTCATGTATTTTGAAAATGCTTTTTGATCAGGTGCTTGTAGGGGAAGTGAACTTTTTCCCATCTGGATTTTAGGGTGCAGTTTGTTCTTAGGCTTTTCGTTTCTTACCAGATGTCCTTTGGGAATACAGGTTGTGTGACTCTTTGAATAGGCAAGCTGATTAACAGTGAGTTTTTGTATAATGTAATAGGTGTGCTGTGTTCAAGGAAGAAAGTATACATGTGATACTTTGTGTGAATGCCCAACACTCATGGGAAGTAACTGCTGTTACCTGTGGATCATTCGGAAGTTTAGCAGAATTGTCATTCAAATTTAGTTGTCTGTAAGTGGACATTTGTGAAGTTAGGTTTTAGGAACCTTGTTTGGCGTCATTTAAAAATTATTCCGGCATGCTGTAAAGTTGGTTTGTTCTCTCGGTTCTTGATAAATACGGCAGTGTGATAGCTTTGATTCTTAAATTGAGTGACACTTCTAACATTACAAAGAAAAAAATACCTGGAAATTGCCACAGAAAATACTTCCTGGTTCTAATGTGGTTGTTGATCTTATCAACTTTACGTGAAGGGACGCATTGCAGCAAGTTAGCCACTTTAAAAAAAAAATTCTTTTCAAATTACTAAGTAGCTTTGCCTTCTGAATTTATATTATGGGGTCTTTGGGGGACATCTTAGCTATTTTTTGTTTGATCTCCTTTCAACTAATAAACATTCTTGAAATCCTAATGTAAATGTATAAACATCTCTCCCTTTGTTTACATAGTTTATTAGACTTTATTTTAGTAGCTAACTGCTGGAGAGTTTCTGAATTTCTTTCTTAAGGACTTTTCTTAAGCTTTTTTTCTGAAGCTGCACTAGTAAGGAATGAACTTTCCTGCTTTTGTTAATATGTAGATTGATTAATTTGTAATTTGGTCTCATAACTAAGGGCTTCCATAACTGGACGGAGTTCTAAAGATAGAGGATGTCCTTTGTCCAGCTGTCCTGTGGATAGCTGTAAACACAGAATCCTGCTGTGGCCCCTGTGCCTGGAGAGCTGCGTTTGGACCATCCTGTTTATTCTGTGCACGTCTTTCTATGCTGTATATAGTTAGACTTTAATACATTTTTTTTTCCATGATGAGTCCAAAATAGACAGCTGCTTTCCTTTGCTTCTGAGAAAATGTCATTGAGATTTTTGTGGACTGGCATTTGCTGACTTTCTGTGTTTTTTTTAAACATTCTTTAGAGTTCCCCAAATGAAGGAAATCAGCCTTTCCAGAACTGATCACGTCAGCATTGATGGAAACCGGGAGACTATAGGAGCGAACTTGGGGAGAGACAATATGTCATGTACTTTTGTGGGGAAACTGAGGCTTGGAGGCTGCGTTGTGCCTAAGGTATCGCTGTCCCACTGAGTTGGACCTGCAGCTTGGATCGTCTGGGTTTGAATGACCTGATGGAGCTGTAAAGGGACAGAGGACTGGGATGTAGTTCGGTGGTAGAGCACGAACAGGCAGGTGGTGTAAGCAGAAGGAGAGGAGGACTTTGGGATTTTTAGCCTGTGGAACAAAACGAGCTTGGGATCTTCTGTTTAGTAAGTGGATTGATTCATTTGGAAGGGAAGTTGGCTTCCCCGGCGGCTGTACCGTTTAATAATTACTTGGTGCTCCTGGCATGTGAGGGTCCACCAGGGCCAACGAGAGCTGACAGCTTGCCAGTTACATTTGAGCAGTTTTACATTCGTACCGGGGTTCCAGGGTCTCAGGTTCGCCAATCTAAACATCTGACTTCTTGGAATCTTTTTAATCCGCCTTGAGGGAATGGATTGAGAAGTCTATGGGTTATAATTAGCACGCTCCCTCCTACAGCTGAGTTTGTGTTTCTGGACGGAACAGTGGTTGACGGTGTTTGGCTACCTTGTCCCACAGGGATCGTAGCCCTTCAGACGTTAGCTCATTGATTCTTGTAGTGTTTCGTGTGAGTTGTGTGGCATGATTACAGGTTCCCTCTTAAAACTAGCTTTCCGGACCTTCTGGGCTTGTGGAAGGTGAGGGGATGCCTCTGTGGGGTGTGGGGAAGCAAAGATGGGGGGTGAGGGGTGAGAGTGGAGGGGGTGGATGTTGTTGCTGTTTGGTGAGCCTTAGAGAGATGCCCCTTGGTGATGTTATTGACATGACTCAGCAGACCTACCTCTGGGAAATGACGGGGGTCGCTGGCTGCACTTCCTCCTGGGTGAGTGTGTTCATTACTCTCCTGCTGTCACAGAATAACTGGCTAGGGCAGCTGAAGGAAGGGAGGGCTTACCTTGGCTCACATTCTGTCATGGAGAAGTCATGACCCGGATGATGAGGTCGCTGGGCGTATCATACCCACAGTCAGGAAGCAGAGAGGGATGGATGCTGGTGCTCAGCTCACTGCATCTTGAACCCCAACTCTTGAAGGGTGCCACTCACACGTAGGCTTTCCATCTGATAAAACCAATCTAGAAACTCCCTCTCAGACACTTCCAGAAGTTCCAGAATCCTGTTCTTTGGCCACCGACACTAACCAAGACTAAAAGGTAGAACTCACAGGAGGCCTTTTGCATGAGGAGACTCTTAAGTAGTTACCTGGACATTCTTGTCAAAAGACAAGGTGGGAGAGCATGTGAGCTCTCAGGGTCAAAAGAGGAAAAGCATATTGGGAAGGGGAGGAAGCCACATCTAGTGAGTTCCATCTCTGCTAATTTGTGTACACCTTGCTCCCATTCTGAGTTTGGGGATCAGCAATTGGAATGAATTCTCTTGGATTCCAGCCTGAGTCTGTGAGTTGCAAAGCCTGGGATGGGTATACTGGTATGGATCTGGGTCCTTTATTGTCCCAGCCTGTGACCCGGGATAGCTATGAATGTGTCCCAACACAAAATTGTAAACTCATTTAAACGTTACTA
>CABHPH010128941.1:0-11791 GCA_902168325.1 Peromyscus nudipes | reverse complement strand
TAATTTTACTGTTCCCGACCTTGAACTCTGTAAATGACATCCTGTTGTAATATCAACAGGTCACATGGCAGGTAAACTATTTCCGCAAGACTTGTGTAATGCACGGTGAGACTTCTTACCTCCTGGTTGCTGTGAAGAGCTTGGCAGTTTAGGACTTAGATCAAAAGGTGTGTGCATAAAGCAGGGCTCTGGGATCTAGGGTTTCTCTGTTGGAAGGTTTTGCCTGGGACGTGAGGCCTGACTTCTTACTCTAAGCTGAGTTTTCCTCTTCAATCAGGAGATGTGGTGGCTAGTCATCTAAAACCTTCACTGTTGTGACAGCAGCTACTTTTTTTTTTTAACCTCAAAAATCCTTCTAATTAGTCTAGATGATATGTTTATCACAGTCACTTTCCACAGCTGGAAACAGCCTCCCAAACCCCCGTCTCCTTATGAATTGCAAAGTCTCCAGTGCTGTTTCCCAGCCCCACACGGCCTGTCTGGGATCAAGTGGACATCAGCTCCCAGGCAGCTTTTGTTGATAAAGCCGGTTTCCGTGCTCAGGTGGAAAGCAGCCATGACATTGGTCTGTAGTGATTCTCCTCCCATCTCTGGCTTTGCAGAAACAGTGGCAGGAGGGGAGTTAACCCTTAGATAACCATAATGTCACAACCCTTACTCTTACACAGGGCTTTCAGCTTGGTGGTTACGTTCACGGCATGTGGGCTTACATTGGTAGTTATCTGTTTCCTCTCATTTCTTTTTTCTTTTAAATTTTATTTATTTATTTTATGTGTATTGTTGTTTTTGCCTGTGTGTATGTGTGTGTGAAGGTGCCAAACCTTGGAGTTACAGACAGTTGTTAGCTGCCATGTGAGTGCTGGGAATTGAACCTGGGTCTGAAAGAGCAGTCAGTGCTCCCAACCACTGAGCCATCTCTCCAGCCCCCCCTTTAAATTTTTTTTTGTTTTCTAATGTGCACATTTGTCTGTGTGAGGGTGTTGCATCCCCTGGAACCGGAGTTACAGGCAGTTGTGAGCTGCCACATGGGTACGGGAAATTGAACCCGGGTCCTCTGGAAGAGCAGCCAGTGCTCCCAACCACTGAGCCTTCTCTCCAGACTACTTTCATTTCTGGTTCATATTAATTTGATCTTCACTGCCCGTTCATTTAATGTCCTTTGTGTTATCCATCCAGAGTTAGAACACTTTGGAAACTGCCCTGAGGCCCTGCCCGTTTCTTCCCGAGCCCTGGAGTCTAAAGAAAGCCCTCCAGCCGGCCATCCATTAGTCCTAGCAGAAGGCTTTAGAGAAAGGCTGGAGGCGGGGACTCCTTCCCCATGTCTTGGCTTTAACAGTGAAGTAAGACTGGAGAGTCAGCAAACTGTAATCCGTGACATCCATGCAGCGGACAGATACTACCATGCACATCAGCTTAGCAGGGGTGTTGGTAGGAGTGAAGATTAGCGCCATCGGAACCTCGTCCCAGGTGCGTGTCAGCCCCGTCTCACATGTAGTGTGCAGCGGACGTCACCCCGCAGTTTCGTGTGGCCCACCAAACCCGGCTCTTTTGAGAACCGTGCTGCCTGAGTAAATTGCCCTAAAGAATTCGGTTTCCGTTCTGTTTGCCCTTTTAGATGTCAAATCCTGAACAGGCGTCGTGTGTTTCGGGTATGACTTCAAGATGTTCTTGTGTATCATTGGGGGCTCCCGGGTGGTCTAAGCCAGGAGGGTAAAATGATGATGAACGTTTGGGGTAGAATGTGCTGTACCACTTCGATTTACTCTCCACACCCCAACCTGTGTGCTAGCCATCTCTCTCTCTCTCTCTCTCTCTCTCTCTCTCTCTCTCTCTCTCTCATTTTTTTCAGACATGTTTTCCTCTGTGTAGCCCTGGCTGTCCTGGATCTCGCTCTGTAGACCAGGCTGGCCTCAAACTCAGAGATCCACCTGCCTCTGCCTCCCGAGTGCTGGGACTAAAGGCGTGCACCACCGCCCGGTTAGTTGGACCTTTCTGCATTGAGAACGCTGGAGCCTACCTTCTTCAGGGGTGGAGCAGGGAAGCTCACTGACAGCGGTGAGGGCGGTGTGTGGGTGTGTCAGTGCCTGGGCTGCCGTGGCACACCATTGACAGTGGCTTGAGTGACGTGTATTTCTTGTAGCCCTGGAAGCTGGGAAACCCAGCATTGGTTCCTGCTGGTTCCTCTTGCTTCCTTCTTGGTGTCTCCTCAGATTTATATCTTTTATAAAGTCCTGGATCCCATCATGCTCTTCCTGATGGCTTCTGTCTGACGCTGTTGTTTTTCAAAGGCCTCACCTCAGTGCCACAGGGTTGGAGGACAGAGCTTCAGATAAGAGAACACGAGCTTTCAATCCCTAGCAGCTGGCTTGCTTGGAGCGAGCTACCTTGGATCACTAACTTCTCCATACCAGCTTAAATCTGGCCGAATTTAAGTCAAGAAACCCAGCTGGACCTCTTGAGGCTCACAGCTGGAACTGGCCCTGGCATCTTAAGCTTTTCTCTCTGTCCCACGTGATCTCTCTTCAGACTTCGTTTCTCCCTTCAGAAGGGTGGCTTTGCAAGGCTCCCCTAAACGAAACCTTGTTCTCAGCAGCGCCACAGATTTCCACTCCCGTACTTGCAGCTCCTTGACTGTGGTTTGTGTGTCCTGGTCCCAGGCCTCTGGAAGCTGGCATTGTTCGGGCCAGTGTATAGCATGGTCCAGTTAGCTGTGGCCTTGTTGAAGGTGTTGTTGGAGCCTGTTGGATGCCTTGCCGTGTTATGTATTGTGTGGGGTTTGGCCTAGAATGGAGGGTCCTCAAGAGGAGGTTAAGGAGGAAGGCAAGAGTTGTGAGGCCCTGGGTTCTCTGCCAAGAGATCTTTTCCTTTTGAAGTAAAATATATGTAAATGAAATTTATGAGTTTAGCTTTTTGTAGAAATTCTACTAAATTAAGGATTTAGGCCAAAACAAGCATATTGATTTTTTTTTCTTTTTGTTCGTCTGCATTTTCTCTTTTTTTTCTATAGTGGGCACACACTTCTCTTAGTCATTTAAGAGGTCATTTGAAATGTCAAAAGTGGACCCTTTGGGTTGGTAAGGTAGCCCTGTGGGCGGAAGCTTCTGCCACTAACTCTGATGATCTGAGCTCCATTCCTGGGACCCACACAGTCACAGGGGAGAGCAGACTCCCACAGGTTGTCCTCTGACCTCTGCACGTGTGACCCGGCATTCGTACACACACACTAAATAAATGTAATTAAAAGCTTAAAAGTGGGGTGTTCTGTTGCTGCTCTTGCTGGGCTCTGTCTCGCGGGAGTGGTGTAGGGGAAGGGCGCCCCTAACCGTTGAGTCACACAATACTGGCATCTCAGCAGGATTCAGTCCTGTCCATGTTGCTTGAACTGGATTAAATGGGCATTTAATCTCCATCCCCCAATGATATTTGGTGCTGTTTTAAAAGATTGAGGAAGGAATTCCAGTTGTTCTCAACGCATGGCTCCTATCAGGCTCTGAACCACGTGGCAGTTTTGGGTTTGCCTTTTGCTTTGGTTTTGCCATGAGGATTTGCTGAGAGTTATTTTGTTCGTGAATTTTTGTCATATTGGCCCAGTTTCCTTCCTTAAATGTGTTTTGCATGTCATTCTCAAGCGTTGGTGACTTCCCTGGAGCTGTTTCCTGTCCTGTCGTCGGTGTTGTGCCTCTTTTGGAGACATCCTCAAAGTGGTTTGAAGCTGCCCTCATTCTCCTGCCTCCTGACTGTGACCAGACTTCCACATGTGATGGTGGCCGCTGTCAGAATGCCCGTGGCCGCGTGACCCAGCTGTCAGTCATCACTTGCATTCCTGTTTTCTGTTTGTATTTTATTGAATGCTTGCCACAGGCAAGGGACAGTGCAGTAGACTTTGGGGGAACACCAAGGAATAAGCCATGGTTCCTGACTGAAGGCTGATTTTGTAGAAAAGGCGCTGTCTGCGAAGAGGACCACTGTGTGTGGAGGCTAATGACTGGGACCGGAGTCAGTGAAAGCAGCTGGCACTGTTAGCAAGTCCCCCGTAGCGCCTGCCTGTGGAGCACCCTCCTAGGGATGCTACAATAGACATGTTTTAAATGAACTTCTCTTTCAGTTAGAGAGATAACTTCCGTGTTTCCCTACTCATAACTTGCTTTTGGCTTCGAGGTAGTGACTTAATAATATTCTTGGGGGTTGGGGATTTAGCTCAGTGGTAGAGGCCCTGGGTTCGGTCCTCAGCTCCAAAAGGAAAAAAAAAAATTCTTGTTACGCATTGAGATGTCAGCTCTGATACGTTCATGCTCTTCCAAGCGCAGAAGTGTTTCCGCTTGAAGTGTTAATTGTTGCTGGTCTGTGCTACTCTTAAGAACTTCAGTTCATTGTGGGGGCAAAAAGATGAGCATTATTTCTGCCTAGCCTCCGTTTCTTGTTAATCATTACTATCGAGTATTAATTTGAACTAGCTTTCCGCATTATTGCTTAGATATTGAGTGATGACATGCTCATGTACTTCACGTGTTCTTGTGTCGCCGTCTGTGTGTGTGGCTGACAGGAGGGAGGGCTGTCTTCGTATGTCCAGTGTTCCCAGTTACAGTGTCGTGGTAGGGAGCTTGTCATGGAAGGTGATTGATGGGGTAGACGGCTTTGTTGTTGCCATGTTAGGTTACAGTGGTCATGGATGCTTTGGGATAGCTTATGCTGCGTACTCTTTGCCTTTGAAGACAGTTTGAAACGAAGCTTTCAGCATGTTTCACTGTGTTTTGTGCTTTCTAGGATTCCGGTAAACACACTACTTATGCTAAGAAAGCAGTAGTCACTTGGAGGTGCTCGAGACAAGAGCAGGTGGGGAGGAGCAGTTGCTTCATGGACGTGGAAGTGGCTGTGAAGAGCCATGGAGTCACCTGGCATTGGCTAGTCAGGGCCTCTGCCTCCTGTGGCCCCTCAGATGGCTCCCCTAGTCATTGTGTTGTATAGATGGGCTTTCATCAAGTTAGGAAGGAGGGTTAGGTTTCATAAGACAGTAAAATTTGTCAACGATTTGGTACTGTGTATGAGGTGTGTGCAGTGTACGTCAGCTGAGGATTGGTTTGAAGGCTGTACATACTCAGGATTGCAGGGAGGTCACGAGATGAACAAGAGATGAACAAGGAAGCAAGGACCGGCCAGAGCTGGACCGCAGGGCTGCCATCATGCAGGGCTGCCAGGCAACAGGGCTGCCATGCCGCAGGGGCTGCATGGTCCTCACGTGGCTGTGTGTGGTTAAGTGTAGCCCTGGCCCTCTGCTGTCCTCACTCCCAGCTCAGTTAGATTGCGGGGCACGAGCGGTGCTCCCACCTCCTGCTATGCTGGGATGGGGGATCTATCAGAAACTGTAGCTCCCCACTAAAGTCTGTAGCTGGGAACTCCCTAAATGGTGGGTCAGGTACAACCGGGACCAGGACCGAATGCCCAGGAGTGCCTGCAAGACCAGAGTCCACTGTGGACCTCAGCTGTCCCCACATACACTTTGTTTGTTGTTTGAGATAGGGTCTAAATTACTCTAAATTGTCCTGCCTGAGCCTTGTTAGGGCAGGAAATACCTGGCTTCACATATGCCTTTTCATACCTACCTATATGTAGGAAAATAAAATGCTCCAGGCAAAATTATGTATGCTCTCCCCTGTGTGACTAAAAAAAGTGGCCACCCACTGTTCTCTGAGGTCTCTTTTGTGCATCTGTCTTACATGGCCTCCTCTGAGTGAGCACTGGGGAGGAGACTTTGTGAGGCTTGCATTCTTAAGCAGTTCTTATGAGTTAGAAGTCTCCAGGGCTGGTTGTTGGTAAGGGGTCAAGCAATCATATGTCACTATCAGCAAGAGTTTGGCACCGTTGTTCTTTAAGAATGTAGCTGTGTTTTCAGGTTGACTTGCTTCCATGGACTGGTAACACACACTGAAAATACTGCCAAGCCTCAGGAACCTGACCTCAGTCTATGTCTCTTGGCTTTGGTTCCTTCCCTGCGGAGAGCTGTCAGTCTTGGTTGACTGTAGAAGAAACAGAGTGTGGTGATACCTTCCAGATTCTACCTCTTTGCAGTGGGAGGGCTTATTCCTTTCTCAGGCACTAGAAACCAAACAGTTGGCTTCGGCCTGACTGCTGCAGGCACAGCGACCCCTCTGGGTTGAAAATCTTTCCTTGCTGGCTCTTCAGACAGGCCAGTGTCATGCACGGCTTGGCATTCTGAATTTCCTGAATTCAAAGTCTCTAGTGCTACAGGTATGAGGTCTGAGTCCCAAAGGCATGTCTCAGCCAGTGGTTCTAGTAATAGATACTAAATACGATCTTGCTGGCCTAAGATGTGCAGTCCCCTTGTCCTCTACCTTGCATGCATGCCCTAGCTCAGCTAGTTCCAGCCTCCACTTCTGACAGTCTACCTCTGGCACCAGTTTCTTGGATTCAACGTAAGATACTTTCTGGTGCACATAGTGGAAGATTCAACTCCATGTATGTACTTCAACAATAAAGAGAATGAAGGTGCTCATATCACAGAAACCTTGAGAAATGAGGTGCTGGGGACCTTACGTGCAATTTGACCCAGAGGTCTGCCATGTCCTTAGGATTCCATCACTACTAATTTTCAGTAATTTTCCTGCCTTGCCTCCTCCATACACCATTTCCTTCTGGGGCTAGCCTTTTTGATGAGAGAAGGGGTCATCAAAAAGGCCATCCCGAGTGTCACATCTGCAAGTCAGTCCGTCCGAGGTGGACAGAATTGCAGTGTTAACATTCCAGCCAGCGTCAGATTTAGACTTGACCCTGAATCAGTTACAGCAAGTAGGAGGGGATGGGCTAGTGTTGTGTTGGTTGGTTTAATGTATGTATGATACGTACTAATACCTGGAGGGTAGGATAGAGCAATGTAGACTCCTGTGAGAGCTTTTTGGGAATGAGGACTACACACACACACACACCCCTTTTTGTTTGATTCGCTCACACATATTTGTGTATCACACAAAAAGTATTCCTCATGCCCTGCATGCGTTCTCATTTTCCTGTATAAACCCATGGAAATTCTTTTGATGGTTTAGGGAAACATTGAGTTAGCAAATGCTTCTGAAATTTGTTTCCATGGTTAGTCATAGCTCTGTCAAAGAAAAAAAAAAGTTCAGTTTTTTTCTTGCTGGAGCAAATATACCAGATGTTTTTATTAAGATCCCAAAGCAAGCTCAACCTATGCTAGAGGTAATGGTTCTAATGCACTCAGGTCAGCATGGGAAGCAGCAGTTCATTTGTAAGGAGGTGTGGAAGTACTCCCATCGCATTCCCCGAGTCTTCTTTTTACCTTTAACGGTGGAAGCCATCACGAGGTCATGTTCTCAAATGCCTAGATGCTGAAGTGACAACTATGCTCATGACTAAATGAATCTTACATTAACTTTTCAGTTTAGATTGTTTTATTGGCATACTATATTTTTTGCAAAAATTGCATTTCCAATTTTTATCAGGTTTTTGAATCGATTTGTACCTGCGTCAGATTAGGAAGTTAGGCTAGAATGTCAAAACTGGATGACTGAACTCCTTGAACCTTGTGGTTGTAGAGAGGGGTGCAGCCGGCTTAGTTACGGCGGTGACAGGTTGGGCCGCCTAATTACGGTTACCTGCAGCCAGCAGCCGGTGGTGGTGTCTTTCCAGCTGCTTCTATAAATAGACTCCATCCAGAAATCCACCCGGGGCAGAGTTCCCATTCAGCCACTTCAGTTGTTTAAATTGCTGGTTTAAGGTGGTTATTTTTGAAACCTTCTCAAGTCGACTTCTCCCTTAATCCCTAATCCCTCTTCTCTCATCGGCCAAATTAGACGTAATGCGTTTACAAACCCAGAGTGTTTTTGGCACTGCGGGAGTCTGAGAACTCACAATTTGATTTAAATGTTAATTGATTTTGACAGAGTTGGGTGCACACCTCCTGTGGACTGTCTCCTGGCTTCTGCTCAATCCCTAGAAATGGCAGGCACCTCCCACCTGCTCCAGTCTCTTCTGAACTGGAGCCTGACCTACCTCAGTGCTGGAGCCAGTCCTTGTTCTGTGGTCGGTGGGTTTAGGTGGTTCCAGGGGTGGTTGCCATGAAACTAAAGTATTTATCAGTAAAACAATTAGTTTCTTTTCTCTTGAGTCTTAAATACTTACTCAATTCGTATGTATTGGAGAAAGTCTTGGTTCTTTCTTAGTCCTGTTTTTGGCTTTCCAGGGATTTCCTTCCTTCCTTCCTTCCTTCCTTCCTTCCTTCCTTCCTTCCTTCCTTCCTTCCTTCCTTCCTTCCTTCGGTCCGTCCGTCCGTCTTGTCTGTGTCTTGATGTCATTTAAACTTGAGTTGGGACTGGAAACACTCAGTAGAATGACACAGGGAGTTTATCTGATAAGGGCAAGGTGACAAACGTGTGCACTTATATAACGGACACTCCACACCCTCTTCCTTTGTTAAGACCTTGGGAGGAACTTCAGTCCTCTTGACAGCACAGAGGTTGGGGAGTTGGTTGGCTTAGCTCTCCTCTGTGGATGGCACCCTGCATACAGGGTGTAGAATGCTGCTGTTACAGGGAGCCTCTGTTTCCTCAAGGTAGCGTTCCCCTCCGAGCCAAAGGAGAAGTAGTATTTGGGTCTAGTCATTGTGAGTTAAATTGGCTTGGCTGTTAGGATGGCTAGTCAAGATGAACATCGAGACCATGGAGAGTCCCCTGGGCTGTTACGTTGGATAGACAGCCTCTGATTACTGGTGGGTTATGTATGCTCTCTGTAAATAAGCTTCTAATGCCGGGGATGAAACCTCTTCCCGTAGCTATGGTGTCTAAGTAGTGATGGTGTTCTTTTTTTCTGTTTGTTTTTGAAACAGAGCCTCTCTATGTAGCTCTGGCTGTCCTGGATCTCGCTCTGTAGACCAGGCTGGCCTCGAACTCACAAAGATCTGCCTGCCTCTGCCTCCCAAGTGCTGGGATCAGAGGTGTGCACCACTATGCTGGGCATGCTATGGGGTTCTTTAACACCACATACAAAACACTTGCTTGTTTTTCTTCTCATTAAAAAACAAACAAACCATTTATTTACTTTTGTGCATGTGTAGGTGACCTGTTGAGCATGTGCTGTGGTGAGGAGATCCCATGACAACTTTTTCTCCTTAGATCCTGGGAAATGAACTCAGATTGTCAGGCTGATGATGGCAAATTCCTTTACCCACTGAGCTGTCTTGCTGGCCCAATTTCCTCATAGAAAATTTTAAAGTTAATATGTTTGGGGTGGGCACATACATGTCGTGGTATGTGCACACAGAAGTCAGAGGAGACAGTACAGGAGCTGGTTCTCTCCTTCCACCGTGTGAGTTCTGGGGATTGAACCTGGGTTCGCAGGCTGGGTGATAAGTCACCCACTCAACCACCTCACCAGCCCCAGATCGCTCGTATGAACGTGGAGTTAGCAATGCCCCTAGTGGAGTTATTGTGAGGGTTGAGCTCATTGCTGCATGTAGAGTTCTTTGGTATGGTGAGCAGTAAGTGTTACCCGCACCGTTTAAAACACAGTTTCTTGGGACAGTGCATTGTAAATTGATCTTGGAAAGCCGAGGCCTGCCCTCCTAGAGGAAGCAGGTTCGTGTACGGCCTAGTCTGACATTGCAAGGGCTGGGGCCCGGGTGGCTTGGAGTTTCGGAAAGGGATTCTGCTGGGGTTGTGCCAGTTTTGGTTGGTGACAGAGATGAGGTAAGGTAACGGGGACTTTGGCTTCCTGTCGGCACTTTTGGTCAGTGGATTTTGCCCAGGAGAATGGACTGGGAAGAAGGTTCATTTGGCAGTAGGTTGGCATCATAGCAACTTCAGCAAGGTGGATTGTGGGGAGGGAGATGGTGACATTTTCTGTGGCAGGTGGGGGCCATTTCTCCAGCCTCACAGAGAGCCCACCTGAAAGAGTTTCGCTCGTTGAATTGACACCTTCCCCTCTCTTCCAGCCGGAGACCATGGCCAAAATGGAGGTGAAGTCCTCCCTTCTGGACAATATGATTGGCGTGGGAGATATGGTTCTCTTGGAGCCTCTCAATGAGGAGACGTTCATCGACAACCTCAAGAAGCGCTTCGATCACAATGAGATATATGTGAGTGTGCGGAGGCCCTGTGGCTTTTAGATTCTGGGTTTTGTGGCAGAGCTGGATTTTCTATGTCACACTTTGCCTTTTGTTCCTAAGCCTGTCAGAGGCATTTATTTTATACCCTCAGAGAGTTTTTTTTAAATTAATTTATTTTATGTGGATTGGTGTTTTATCATAGTTGTTAGATCCCCTGGAAATGGAATTACAGACAGTTGTGAGCTGTCATGTGGGCTCTGGGAATTGAACCCAGGACCTCTGGAAGAGCAGTCAGTGCTCTTAACCCCTGAGCCATCTCTCCAGCCCCCTCAGAGAGTTTTGAGTGTTTGCTCGATTGGTGTAGGCGTCACATTGGTGAATCAAGTATTTCCCAATGGCGTTTAGACATCAGCTGTGTGCGAGATAATTGTACGTGAGTATGGTGTTTCAGCCCCGCCCTCTGAGAACATCGTGCGGACAGTGCTGAGACCCATTGGCATCTTGAATGCCTTTAGAAGATTAGAGAACTCTGATCACTTAGAAGCTGTTCACCAAAACATGGCAGTGAGCTACCAGGAAATTCTCGACCTTCCTGATCCTGTCCATGGAGAGACTGCAGTGAGTGGCTGGGTCAGCACATGTTTCCCGGAGGCTGGAGTTAGCACGATTGCTCTAAGTATAATGGCATGTACAAAAATGCAGCCATGTACACACATCCGATAGTAGACAAGCCACATGTTTTAAAGATTCCTTAAAAGGGGCTTCACAGTGTTACTGTGTTAAGTTCTCCAAATGGGTTTCAAACACAAGTTACAAAATAGATTTCTCTTCAACCCTTGCATGTGTGGACAGAAAGGTGTGGTGTGAATTCAACCAATGAAATAGGGTATTGATTTTCTAAAACAGGGTAAATAGGGTACTGATTTTCTATAACAGGGTCCGTAGATGGGACACAGGTAGTGTTGACAGATTTTTTTTTGCCTTGCTTCTGAGCTCTTTCCTTAAAAAAAAAAGTGTGCCTCTGTGCGTCGAAATGAACCATAGTCTTGGAGGATGCACCATTTTCTTCATCAATGTGGGGAGGAAATAGGGATCAATAAGAGGAGAGACATGAAGGTGATAACTAGAAAAGCTTTGGCTTTCGTAGAACAAACCAAAATTGATATGGAGTCATAAGCTGCATTATTTTTTTGTCACGTAGCTTTTCCCGTCTATGTAGCCAACTCTCTGAGGCCAATTGGACCTCTGTAATGTAGTATCTTCTAGGTGATGCGAGTTTATTTCTCGTAATTCTAGAAAGTCCAGGAGGGAAGGGCCAGCAGATTCAGAGTCCGGTTGATTGCTGCTGCTGCTGCTGCTGCATCCTCCCAGGAGGAGGTGGGAAGCGCCGTAGGGCCGGCGGATTGACTACATTCTTGTGGATTCAGCAGGGACTTGTTCACTTCCCAGAGACTTCACCTCCAAACCATCTCAAGCCCTCAGACCACAGCACTCAGTGTAGCTTAAGGGCAACGCTGAGCGATTAATGAAATAAGCCATCATCCAGAAGTTGAATACTTATCTTCCTTGATTGGTCCTGTAGGAAGCTGGGAGAAGTTTCACAGTCATGGGAGACTTTTGAGTCCTGCTTTTAGGATCTCACTTTGATAACTGGATGCCAATCTGAGGACCAGTTCCAGTTCAGGGTTGACCTAAAATGGTGATCCAGACGGGAAT
>CABHPH010128940.1:23526-48948 GCA_902168325.1 Peromyscus nudipes | reverse complement strand
ACACACACACACACACACACACACACACACACACACACACACTCAATCAATCAATCAATAAAATATTTTAGATGACAACAAAAAGGTATAATCTTTGATAGTCTTGCCAAGAAACTAATGTCCTTAAGTACAGCTGTAAAAGAGAAAACCTCCCCCAAAATATGTTTTGTCATTAAAGGAGGAAGGCCTGGGTAGGTGGGACTCTTAACTGCATTCTCAGAGAATCAGAATGCAAATAAGGGAATGTGATTTCTCCATTCTAAAAGACATGAAAGGCAGTGAAGCCAGAATAAAGGAAAGTGAGAAGACCAGACAAGGAGGTAAAGAAGTGACATTTGGAGTCTCCATATCCAGGGAAAAAAATAACTACACTTTAACTTTTTTTTTTAATTACAGCCACAAGTGACATATATAGAGAAGCTAATGTATAACCTCAATTTCATTTTATATAATTTTATCTCATCAGATGAGTTTAAGTAAAAATGTTTAAGTAAAAAGAACATTATAAAGTCTCATTAAATTACCATTAAAGGCTTAGCACTTGTGTATGCAGATAAGGCCAACGACTCTGAATGTTATAGGAGAAGAGTACTGGGCAGGAAATGCAAAACCTGGACTTCAATCCCAGCTCTGGCACCAGCCATGTGACTGTGTAATCATTCAAACCCCTTGTGAAATAGAGGTGGCAATCCCTGCTGGTCACGTGGGACCAACGAAATAACAGACGCCATGTACACCACAAACCTCAAACATCCCTCCACTTGGTAGTGCACTTATATTAACGTTTGGGTTAGGAAAACTGGAACACTAATGGCTTTCCAAATAGATAAGGGACTTCCATGGCTCCACAGACACCTTTCTGCTTGCACTGTTTCCACTGCTTGAAATGCCTCGCCCTGACCAGACCATCAGCTCTTGCCCCTGCTGAAGTCCTGTTAGCACGGTGCCTGGCCAGACTGCGCAGTCCCCACACACAGTACCTTGGGAACACTAGGTACAGTGAAAGGATTCTGTATGCATTTCCCTAATAAGGTGGGCTACCCCAGAGAAATCTGCACTCAGAGAAGTCGAGTCACTTACAAAGGTGACAGCCATGTAGGAGGTAAGGTCAGAATCAAAGCCCAGGCCTTCCAGACTCACTATGTACTCCTTCTACTCTGCTACTCACCATTTCACACAGCAGGTACTCAAGGAATGGACAAAAGCTTAAATATTCACCATCATATGCCTATGAAGACATTATCCAATATAAGCATTTAGAAATAAACTAAAAATTTAAACTTAACTTATAAAATTCATGGGTTTAGGGACTACAGGTGTATGTAACTTAGGGGTAGAGCCCTTTTCTAGTACGTAAGATCCTGGATTTGGAACCCAGCACTCCCCCAAAAAAGGAGACATAAAACCCATGTGTTTAGCCTGATTAAGAACTCAGGCCTCGTTGTGCACACCTTTAATTCCAGCTCTTGGGAGGCAGAGGCAGGCGATCTCTGAGTTTGAGAGCACCCTAGTATACAGAGCAACTTCCAGGACAGTCAGGGCTACACGAACAAATCCTGTCTTGAAGAAAGAAAGAGAAAAAAGTACTTCAAATTAAATAGCCCCAGATTTCTAGATATACCAAAACACAAGTGAGAAACAAACTCACTCTTAGTTGACCAGTACAAAAACACACTAAACATCTGAGTGAGGGGCAGGAAGAAAATTGAGAGCCTTTTGTTCTCCTAGAAAAATTCCTAAATCATTCAGTTCCCGTTTACTTAAATAATTAAGCAATTGCAACTTTATTTAAAGAGCACTTGCATGAATATAAATGTCTAGGCTGCCAGGAAAAGTGGAACAGACTCCCCCCAGACCTCCTCCCCAGGAGCAGAAGCAGCCTAAGGAGTTTCAGCCCAGTAGGTAATTGTTTTGTAAAATTAAAAGCCACAGAAAATTGGAGTTTCGAATGGAAAATGGCATCTCAACCGGAACACTAATAAAAACAGCTAATGAATAAGTGCATTCTGGCAAGAATATATAAAAATTGCAAAGCCTGATGTGGACAGTACAGAATACAGAAGGAATCCATGTGAGTAAACAGCAAATGAAGGAGTCTCCTTATTTGTGAAGAATCCATTGCAGCAAGAAATTGAACTAGAGGCCTTCTGCATCCAAGAGCAGGCCTACCTGTGGCACCCACAAAATGTGTTTACAGCTGTGTTCTCAAACCTCAACTGTGGAGGTCACAGCCTATGTTCTGGGGACAATCTCCAGAGAGAGCTCTAATTTTCAGTAGTACTAATGCATACATGTAGTAACGAATGATGTAGGTAAAATGATGAAGGCTTTGAGACAATGAGCCTTGCCTTCCTACTACACTCTACAGCAGACAGCAAAAGCAGGTGAAAGGCCACTGGGATCCCATCCCAGGGCTCTGTCAGCTGTGTGATCAGCAAACAAGAAAATGGTGTGATTGATCCCCAGCCTGGGGATCAGAGCACACACTGGGAGAGTCGAGAGAACAATGACTAGAAGATGCTTACTTAGCACAGGGCTTGGAAGACAGCAGGCATTCATGAATGTTAGCTATGAAGATTGCTAGTCCTCCATTAGAGCCTGTGCATTGGATTTGGAAAGCTACAAGTCTCTGATGTTAACTAGAAAGTCCTATGCAAATGAGTTCCCTTAACTGCTCTCATTTCTAGGGGTTCAGGAAGCAGAAGCTTCAGCAGGAATACCACTTCTGAGGTTCAAATTCAAACATGTCCACCAATAACCTCTCAGCACACATCAGGTCCTCTGGGATCAGATAAAAGACCGGCTTATATACTGGACTCAAATGATATTTT
Organism: Peromyscus nudipes; assembly: GCA_902168325.1. Taxonomy (NCBI): domain Eukaryota; kingdom Metazoa; phylum Chordata; class Mammalia; order Rodentia; family Cricetidae; genus Peromyscus; species Peromyscus nudipes. The sequence goes on along the minus strand of CABHPH010128940.1, from coordinate 46,117 downwards.
CATTTACATCTTTCTAAGTTAAAACATATATTTTCCCAAAGATCTACCAGATTTTTCTTAAATTATCCAAAGCCTTTCATAGTTAGAGCAGAGTTTCCTCTTCATCTTTGCATATGACAAATTGCGAGGCTCCACAGTTCAACTCATCACTCATCATGTAAACAAAGAAACCTCTCGAGAGCCAAAGAGCAACATGTGCATGGATTCATGATGCATAAGGGTTGTCTTTTTTTCAAACACGAACAATGCAATCTATTCAGTAGAGAAGAGTACACCGTGCCAATTAAATATGTTGGGTTCCATAATTATAACTGCAATAATGAATGGAAAGGAGTGTTATTGCCACACAATGCACTTCTGTATTCAAGCCCGTGATTTGTCTCTGGTTTTATTCCTTTAGATTCTCTCTCTGATTAGATGTTACTGCAGATTATTCTCATGGCTAGCATGCATACCCACTCCCCCAATCAATAAGATCCAGATTAAACAAATAACTTTAAGACACCACCCCCCTCAAAAAAGAAGTCTATCCTTCTGATATAACTTTGTACATTTTCCCCCCCCCAAAGCAGGGCCTTGCTCTGTAGCCCTTATAGACTTGGTTGTCCCTATGTAGCCTTGAACTTTGTGACAATCCTCCTGCTTCAGCCTCTTAGCGCTGAGATTGCAAGCATGTGCCACTGTAATCTGGTTTAATTTTCTACTTCCCAAACATAAAATGCACAAGAGCATGATTACATTTTTGGGGGGGAGAAACTACACAGTAAAATTTTGTTCAGGCCCACCCCCATCCCGAGGGAAGAAATGAGGGACCCTCTTCTCCTTGTCCTCTGTCTCGGGGGAAGGGGGAGGAGAGAAAGACTGAGAGAGAGAGCATGCTCAGCTCAGGAAAGGTCTTGTTTCCTTCCTGCAGTGCAGCTGAAGGGTAGCGCTGGGTAGCACTGACAAGTTGTCATTCCCCTGTTGCAGCACTGGAAGGGGCTAACCTGGAAAGACTGACACGAAGTTACTCCAAAACAGCTTAGTCACTAGTTGCAGCCATCTCAGGCATCTGGAGAATTGCATTCTGGACCACACGTGCATATGGTTTCTCTTATCCTCACACTTCTGCTTCAGTGGGTCCAATACATTTTAAAAATAAATTACCTCCTAGGACTTCACCATAGCACTCCAGCTCTCTGGCCTTTCCATACTTGGGCCAGACTACTTCTGTATGTTTATGTGTAATTTGTTTAACCTTCTATTAAACCCTCTACTGATTTCCCACAGAAAGGATTTAAATTTTGGATGCACCTGCAAGCAGACCTGAACGCCTGGCACCTTTTCCCTCCAGCTAGCAGGTGGGTTCAGAGAGAAGACTCTGTATCCAGAGCAGCCGCTCCTGTCATGTCCAGGCTCCCTGAAGCCTCCCAGCATTCCCTCCCAGCAGCCACTGTTGTGCTCAGCCAGGCTCCATGGAGGGGTTAAGGGAGCCATACACTCCCCCTTCAATTGAAGTCCACTCTCAAAGCAGACCTTTTCCCTTTGGCCATGGTAGTAGTTTGCCACAACTGTAAACAGCTCCTCAGATCAGTCCCAGAGGCCAGGCTTTCCAGGTGCTGGAAGTGTGTCACACAATACAATATTTACAAATAGCCCGGAACAATACATCTCAACTACACATGGCTTTACTGGTCTGACAAAATCCTCTCCCACAGGTAACCAAAGTGCTGTAGGCTTAAATGCCATGTATTAACCTTTCACTATGGGGTGGACATAATTCCCTAAGAATCTTTATAAAAATACAATGTCACCACAGTGTTTTTAGATGATAAATGGTGAAAGCAGAAGTGATAACAATAGCCATAATAATAATGACATTGTATACTGGGTAATGAACATGGTTAGATATCATATTTTTCTCTGTCTTTAATTCTTCTTCCTATCCACCCTTGTCCTGCTGTTGCCATGATTCAGGCCTATGTAGGAGGGAAGAAAAACCTAGTACTGCCGAGTGCTAGGGGAAAAAAGATTCTTTTTAAAAGGGAAAAACAAACAAAAAACCACATAGCTTACATTGACAACTGGTCACAGGCACTGTGTTTCCCATTTTTCTTGTACTAAAATCCTGTACACCTACAACCTGGTTCCTTTCTGATACAGATTATTTCAGGTTCTGGGACCATGAACCCATGCTAGTTTGCATGGCTAAGCAGAAAGGCTCCAAAACAATTAGACAAAAGATCGTTATTGGGAAGAGATCTTTAGTTCCTTCAAGTTAGCCTGCTAACCTAAGTAGAATTTCAGTGTAGGTGTTCATTAATCCATTCAATAAATATTTATTGGGTTCCTAACATTTACATGGTACTGTGCCGGGTGGCATACAAAATGGAGAAAGAGAAGTATGTGCAGAGAAGGCCTCTACTCTGTTAGTATTTGTAGTCTAGCTGAGTGATGAAATGGAAACAATGCTGCACAAAACCAAGTTACAAACCTCATAAGGAATAAAACGGCTCAACTGGAAGGGTGCTGCCTCCCATGCCCTTAGCCTCTGGTTCAGCCCCAGTCTGGTGGAGCAAGAAGGCAGTCATCCCAATACTTGGAAGGTGAAGGCAGGGGAACAAACGTTCAAAGTCATCCTCTGCAACATAACGAGTTCAAAGGCAGCCTGGGCTACATGAGACCCTGCTCCCCGACAAAGAGTATGAATCACAGTTTCAATAAAGTAAAGGCAGTCAAGGCAGACTTGATCTTCAAATAGGAATATAAACCTCAAAGCATAGATACGGGAAAAGAAGAATGCCAAAAAAAAATTCCTAAGAGTGAGAAACTGCAAAGCGGTTGATAGTATATTCGGACAATGTATTCACACAGGGGAAAAGGCAGCTTAGGAATCCTGTTTTGAAAACTCTGGTCTCTGGGGCCAGATGGTGGTGATAACAGAGTTGGAGACAGACAAATTCATCTGTAGTATATAGATGGATCATGCTGTAGAGCAGTGGTTTTCAACCTTCCTAATGCTGTGACCCTTTAATACAGTTCCTCATGCTGTGGTGACCCCAACCATAAATTTATTTTGTTGCTACTTCATAGCTGTAATTTTGCTACTGTTATGAATCCAATGTAAATATCTGTGTTTTCCAATGCTCTTAGGCGACCCCTATGAAAGGGAAACAGCCCACAGATTGAGAACCTCTGTCATAGAGGACTATATCACTAGCTGACCCAAGGAAGGTAATGGGAAGTCCGGATGGAAAATGCTTCATTAAGACGAACAAGACTTGGACCAGATCCATGTGTGCATAGCATGCAGAGAGAAGAGCGGTGCGTCTGCAGAGATTCAGGCCTGGAGGCTCCCAGGAGAGTGACTGGGAGCCCAGAAAAGGGAAGGAAAACATGGAGCAACTGCTTCAGGGTCTGCTTTTGGCAGTGACTGTGGAGGCGATACTTGTAATTCTTATTTTACCCTTTCGGTGTGCTGTGTATGTGTGGAAACTGAGATGGAAAGATAAAATGGAGCTGTGCTATGTTTATGTTTATTTACCTGCTCTTCTGGAGCCATAAACCTTGTTGGATCTCTCAACCACCTAGAACTCACCAAAGCAGGCTACACTGGGACCAGAGAGTAAGTCCCAGGGATCTGCCTGTCCACCTCCTCAGTACTCGCATTATAATCTTGCCAGAAGCCTGGTTTGGGGGTGTCTTACATAGGATCTGGGGGGGTAGGTGTCAAGTGCTCACACTCAAAGCAAGCACTTTGCAGGCAGGGCTATCACTCAGCCCTAAGTTCTGTTTTGAACAGGAATTTGTGGAAGTAGTGAACTAGGGACAGAAGGCAGTTGACAATGCATTTTAGAAATTCTTAAAAGGGGGACAGGGTCCAGGTGGAGAGAACGCAGGACAGCCTGTGAAGAAGTAAGAGCTAGAAGACAGACGTCCAGACAAAAGAGAAGAAAACGGCCAAGGACAAGATGTAGGGAAACAGTTAGCTGGCAGGAGAAGGAAAAAGAGCCAGCCCAAGTGCCACCAAATGAAGCTGTCCAAAACCAGGCAGTGCCGCAGAACAAATGGAGGAATTTGTAAAAGGAAACCGAAGTTAATGGTGCCAAATACCACAGGGCGGGCAAGGCAGATAATGCTTAACTGCAGGCCACCAACGCTTGGTGACCTTCAAAAATATCATTTTGCAAGATAGATCTCAGAAAGCTGACTGCTTCCTCTGGACCACAAAAAGTCCAAAGAGCAGCCCAGGACACTGCAGTAGGTGGGCAGGGAGCATGGAGCCTGGCAGATCATCTGCATAACACCCAGCAGCTAAATGTGAGCTCTGAGGTTAGCCTTCCAGTCCTCCCACTCAGCAGCAGTAGGCTTCCTCTGCTGAACCACCCAATTTAGGTTTGCAGGCCACCGTGACCTGTGCTCAGCAAGGTGTACCGACATCGTCAGCCGCCTCTGCTGACAAGTGCCGCATCTCATCTCAGACGGAATTAAAACAGATAACACCAGAGCAGAGCCCCATGAACCTATTAAATATTCCACAAGTAATTTATTTTTGATGTAGAGGAGAGGGAGGGAGGAAGCAAGGGAAGTTAGTAAACCATCATTATGTTATCAACAAGGAAAGGGTTGGCATCACAAGACTTACAGCTTCTGCTGAGGCTGAGCCAATCAGAGCTTAAGGAAGGTCCTTTTAGTCTGTAGAGCAGTCAAAATGGCTGCCACCTAGATCATCCGCTCCAAAAGGTGTCCCACCTAGGAGAGGCAGTGGAGCAGAAGATAAAGAGAAGGCAAGAGGACCAGGATGTAGGGCTATGAGTGGGACTAGGGAAGAGTATAGTACTGGAGATAACTGGTGGGAGTGGCCTTACTTGCAGTCTCTTTATCCCTTTAAGAACCAAGGAAAACACTGACTCTCCCAGAAAACTACAAACAAAACATCCAGGGTAATCCCCAGGAATGAACAAACCACCTGAAGCCCACCCTCGTGGGAGCCATCCCTGACCCTTGGTGGGTGTTCTCATCTCTCGCTCACCAAACCTTTCAATATCGCTACACATTTCATCCATCTTTTAAACAATTCTGCCCCTGCCTCATTTTACTAATGTCACACCCTAAGGCGGGGGTGGGGGAGGAACAAGTAAAACTAATTCCCAATGTTGACATTTGCTACAACATAAATTTATATATTTTCTCATATTTCCTAACATACCATTAGCCTTCTCTTATTTAAAACAATTTGAACAACAACAACAACAAAAAATGTCAGAAGTATCTTTCATCTGTATAAAGCAGCTACAAAAAAACTTAAAAAGAGAATGAAGTATATAAGTACATTCTAGAGCTGGATTCTAGGAAGTCTAATGCAGAGATCTGCTTTCCTTTCCTTTGGAGGGGAGGGCAGGCAAACCTGGATAGCTGACATTTCACTGGGTGCCCTAGGAAAGGTTATGTTTTCATAATGGAAAATTCTACTCTGACCCAGTGCAGTTTCTAATTCCTTTCTCATCAACTCAAATCATGGCAAATTCTGGCTTGCTTTAGTGAAGTCTGGGCAAGTGTGTTAACACTCCTAGCATGCGAAAGACAAAATCACTAAAATACCGCATCCATCTGGTCATCTCCAATCTACTCCAGACGCCTGAAAATCAAAGGCAGAGAGCACAAGCTTCCTATGGAATTAAACAGTTTTCTGGCTCCCAGGTGTAAGTAAACACCCTCCCCCAACATACACAATACACACCATTTTGACACAATCACCACCACAAGGAAGGCTGTATTATCCATAGGCCACATTCCCCTGAGACGGTGATATGGGTACTCTTCCATACAGATTTTTCTGGAGTCTTGAGCACTCAAGTCTGCTGACGAGGGCTTGAACGATTCTGCATCTATTCCTTTTCCCTTTATCGTGAATCAATTAGCAATGTTAAATATTTAACACATTAGTCTAATTTCACTGCACAAAACAATTCCTGAGAAGCCAAAGCAGTGGCACTACAAGATAGGCAAGGGACAAGACGTGGAGAAAACTGAATGAAGGAGAAGTGTGGTGAGGTGAGTGTGCATTTTTAAAATATAAAACTCTATTCACAATTCACTGAAGATGGATTGCTTGTTTCTTTCCTTCCACTGACAGGTCCTGAATCTTTATGGAGAACATTAAATTAAAGCGCATAATGGGTTTATGTAGCGTAGTGCACATTGGAGACATTAGTCACGTCCCTTAAGCATTTTTCTCATTTTCTAAGCCTGACTTAAGCCCCATTTCCCCATTGATGAGGGAAGTCCATACTAACCCACAAACCACATCTGCAGTCTGCTGAGCCATTTTTTACATTTGTCAACAGAGGCTGTATCCCATACTCAAAGCCACCAAAGATTATTACATTTCCAGCATGGTTTACAGGATATACAGAAAAGCTAATAGGGTCATTCGAGTGGGAAGTTTTCTTTTCCTCCCTACAAAATGCATCATGGCATTAAGAGAAAATTAAAACAAAAAAAAAAATCACCTCCCAGCTGTCTTGCAGAATCCTGACTGAAGAGATGAGGAGGCCACTTTCTGCTCAAGCACACAGGCAGTTCAAACAGAAGCTCTGAACCAAGAATAGTGGTTACTTAATTATGTTACTTGGGCAGTCCAGAACCTTCTACCTCCATTTCAGTATACTCTATTATTCCTACTAGGGCAGTGTGTGTTCTAGTGACTTCCATGAGGCATTTTAATCTAATGCACATCCATTCAGACTGTTATTATGTCAAGCTGACCCATGCTGGTACTATTTAAAAGATACACAAACTGTACAAATGCTTATGGGGCATCTAGGTGAATATGATACTAATGAGGAGCCTGAAATGAACAGGTTACTTGCCAGGCAGCAGATTTCATTAGCACTGTATAACTCTTGCATCATGGTATTCTTACTGTGAAATCATTAGGCACCCTTGATCAGTGCCTGGAAGGGCTAGTATTTCAGCATAACACATTTTGGCTTGAAGAGAAATGAGGTTGATGGCTGTCAAAGAGAAAGTCAAGAATACTGCAATAAGCACCCCCCAAAATCCTATAGCAGGAATTTGGGGTAATCTCGTCATATCCCAAGTTCCAAAACATTGCCTCAGAGCACTCTTCATGTTCTAGACAGCTATATTCTGAGTGAGATGACAAGTCTTCATTAAACTTGACTCAGAAGAAATAAGATGTTTGGTTAATGTGTTAGCACCTAAGACCCATTGTATTTCCTTCGTTTCCTGAAAGAAGGATATACATTCACTTAGGTCACAATAACCAACACTAATGGAGCCCCACCAGCTGCTTTGCCCTTGAAAAGCATCCTGTGGATACAGACGTATAAATACTCCTACAAGCTCATGAGAAAGACATCATTATCTCTGATTTCATATACTTTGTATAAAAAAAGAAAAGCAGTCTAGTGATGAAGCTTACTGGTAAAGAACTTGCCTGTCCTGTGCACGGCTCTGGATTGTTGTCTCCAGGACTGAAGAGGAAAAAAATGAAGCTCAGACTGCTTGACTCACTTATATAAAAGTCACACACCTGGCGTGGTCAAGAGTGAGATCTGAAGTCTGAATAGCCTTGCTCTAGAATTTGTCCTCTTGACAGCTATATTCACTTCCTGTATCAGCCACCCTAAGATTTTTTTCCCAAGTAGTTAATTTTGATCAAATACCTTGTATACCTTTTAAAATAAATTGAAATTAAAAGGTAAATCCAGTATTGTAAGCATCAGTCTAGGAATTTAGAATGTATTTGCCTATGTTTTCTTTGGTGCTTCAAGGAGCACATTAGCTTTAATTCTAGAGCAGGCTTCTGCTGGAATGAGTACTACATAATTTATTAGCTTCCAGTACAGAGTAGGCAAAAAAATATGATTTCCATGTATCCAATCTTTAGCTGATGGATACACAATACAATTCACTGTAATTCTCAGAGAAATGTTCATTTATCCACTCATGTAATCAGAAATTTATGTTGTTTACTTTCTGGTAAAGATACTAAGAAATGAAAAAACCTCCATCTTTTCCCCAAACCTTGACACCCCAAAACTAAAGCACCAAGACTGACAACACCCGAAGACTGCAACAGCTCCTGGTCCACCAGAGTGAATGAAGGCAAAACAAGTTTGACATTTCCTGCTGACTATGATTACAGCATCTTTTAATGAAGCTCACTTCAAATCATTTTAAATCCATTTGCTCATGTCAACATCAATGTACTCAGCATTATCTACCAATTAGTAAACCGGAAAATATTCTTTGGATAATCTGAAATCTCAGTAAAATATTCAGTGTGCCATTCATTTACTCTAAACTGCCCTGTAAAAACAAATTAGCGAAAGCAGCTGTCGCAGGACGACATAAACACCTATTAATACAACCCAACTACACTTCAGTCTCTGGCCAGATTTCCTAAGAAAGAACTATGCAGAGGAAAACTATAAGCCCGTGACATTTTCAAATCAACAGGCCTAGGCTAATGTGAAAGAGCATATTTACCTGCCCCATGTGTGAGGTGAAATTCGGACTGAGAAGAAAAGGGCTAACACCTGCCGATCCTTTCAAGGAAGAGCTCACATCTTTATGCTACAGGAAGTCTAGAAAGTCAAAAAGGCCTAACAGATGGCATGCTTCATAAAGATCAGAAATGTCAAAGAGCATGGGAGCTGACCAAATGATTATGAATATGCAAGGGAGCAATCATTTTGACTGCAAGGACCAGCCTATACAGGACTCTCACCCTGCAGAAAGCCACTCTTGAACTTACGAGAAGACTAGAGTACATCACTTTCCAGCCAGCACTGACTGGTCCTTTCCCACAAATCAGCCTGACAAAATCCTATCATTTAAATATGGCAATATTTCAATAGCTGCCTTCCACTTAGGACCCTTTCAATATTTTTCATTTTAATGCATCGGTTATAAATAAACTGCGGCAGCACCTGTTTGGAAGGATTAAAAATGCTTTTATATTATGAAAGGCCGGGTGAGAGCTTGTTCTCTGATGAACACACTCGTCATCGGCACAAGACATCTGCAGTGGAGGAGCAGTATTCTTCAAGAACGATTTCGATTTGAGAATCTAAATGAGGCTTCAGTCTCTAATGACTACTCACTACTCTGAACTTTCACACAGTACGGAACACTTCAGAATGGGTACCTAACAAAAAAAACGCTATCAATCACAGAATGGAAAAGGCTAGCATGTGCAAACCCAACTGACTGAAGGTAGAAAGGCTTATGAGTGCAAGGTTGTTCTTTCCTTAGGAAAGCCATGACCCCACGGACACCATGTGCTGGAGCAAACACCAGATCCAGTATGAAAGAAAAATGTGACTGCAAAGAGTTCCACAGTGCTTCCTAAATGCTCCTGGGGCCACTTAACTATGAAGCAGCTCACTTTCTAAGGCGTTTCAATTTTGACATGTGCTGATCACAGTAAGGCATGGAGAAATAAACACATTCAAAGATACATGGCTTGGGAGTAGTGAAAATATGAAATCCATCGTGGAACCCACGGAAAAAATCACAGATATGATAGTGATGTTCATAGTCACAGTGCTAAGCAGTTGTAGACACCTGGATCTCTGGGGCTCAATGTCTGGCCAGCATAGCCTGCTTGGTGAGCTCCAGGCCAATGAGAGACCCCGTCCTAAAGGAGGACATTTCTGAGAATGACACTCAAAGCTGTCATCCTCTGGTCTCCTCACCTGCACGTCCAGGAATGCAAGAGCGAGAGTACACACACACACACACACACACACACACACACACACACACACACACACTCATTAAAAAAAAATGGTGGCTTGTCATCAATTCTCCCTCCAGGGTCATGGGAAAGAGAGGAACCTACCATTTGAACCAAGACCAGTAAAATTTAGATTTTTTTTTTCAAAAAAAGAAAAACAAAGTTTAAAATGCTCTCACACTTGTAAGACTTGGAGAATTTACAGGTGCACTAGGGATTCTCCTTATTCTACAGCAAGCCAAGGAGAAAAACATAGGAACCTTCAAACAAAAGAAAGAAATCCAAAGGACCTAAAGAATTCAAAATCTTAAGTCTAGTCACACCCATGCACCCTCTGGGAAGAAGTCATAAATGTGTCTAAAGTCTATAGTTCTCAACATTAGTTATTAGAAGAGCTTTTCATGTTGATTATAGCCATCAATAAATTAGAAATGAATAGATTTATCTAGGTATCTAATTTCATTACCCAGTGTCACACACAGCCTGTGGCTTTTATAGAGAAAGAGACTTTCTTTCCCAGCCTGTAACTTATATGTTAAACAGAAGAAAAATGCTAAAAAGCAGGGGGAGTTGGAAGATGGGGAGAGAAATGGGTTGGGGGAGTTTGAGAAAAGAAGAATGAGGATGCAATTTTGATAATGAAACCCAGTATTTTGTGAGCTAGAGAAGGAGACCCGAGGATACAAGAGCATTCTGTACATGGTATCTGTAAGAAAGGCACAGCCAGATCTTAATACTAATTCAAAATGTTGCAAATTTTAACCCCGTTTCTAGTATTTACCAACATTTTAATCGGTTTTTCACATTTTTTTTTAAAAAAAGATGCATTTCTCACTTGAAAAAAAAATCAAGCAGTAGAAAACATCACATAGAAAGACTATAGGCAGCACGGTGTCAATCTTGTATTCTCAGCTCTACATTGTGTGAGATGAGGCAGGGACATTGGCAAGGAAAAAGCCTGACGCCAGCCAGATTCTGAGCTTCCTCTGCCATCAGAAAGGGGCTCCTGGAACAGGTGACTTGCCAAGTCCACAAGAAAAGAACAGAACTTCGCAAATAGAATGTTTGCCTCACTTGTGAAAATCCTAAAAGGAAAACTACAATTTCTAAAGAAGGCAATTAACAACTTACTTCTCATGGAAATGGCTACTGTGCCTTTGATCCCAGTGGAGTGTGTCTGTGTGGATGATGGGTGGATGATTCTTCCTGCCAGGTGGGACGTTATTGTAGTCCTGGTGTGGGTTTTGAGTTTTTAGAAATAGAAATCACACCCTGGGCTCCAGTTTTTCACTTAAACTAGAGTCCCAAAACGTCCCTACGACTACAGGAAAATCCAAACTAAGAAAGACATATACATTTTACCCTATTAGAGCCCCGCCTAAGAATGAAACAGCTGTGTCAGAATGAACTCTTATGGACGCTCTGGTTTCCACTTCTGTAATTATAATTATGTCTAAGTACAATCACTTACCTTTTATAGGAGGCACTTCATCCACTCCTCCACAACAATAACAGCTAATGCTTATAGGGTGCTTACTGTGTCTCAGGCAGGGCTTTGACGTGTCTACTAGGCTGATACTCTCAGCTCCCCATTCATGAATAAGGAGAGGGGGCTCAGGAAGATGAAATGATTATCTTAGGTCTGTCACAAGAAAGGAAGCAGAGCCAAAATCTGAACCTAAGCAGATTATCTCTTGTACCACATGATGGACTGTGGGAGGCAGCATTTTTGAATCACGTGAAACTGTACCTCATTTTCTGTATATTAGCCCAAGAAGAATTAGAAATTTTGTTTTGTTTTGTTTTGTTTTGGACACGTTCTCATGGATCCAGCCTAGCCTCAAACTCACTATGTAGCTGAAGATGGCCTTGGTCTTCTGATTCTCCTGCCTCCGTCTCCCAAGGGCTAGAATTACAAGCATCCACTACCACTCCCAGTGCATGTGGTAGTGGGGATCCAACCCAGGGCTTCTGGTAGGCTAGGCAAGCATTCTAACAACTGAGCTCCATCACTAGTCAAGAACTGCAACTCTTTTTATAAATGTCCTGTCCTCAACTTCAGGGTCCTTTGTTCTACCTTCTGTTTTTGTGCAAAGTCAGTAATCAAATCGTCAATTCTCTAATTAGCAAACAAAAGCAAAAACAGCACTGTCAGTTCCACATGATCTCCAAAATATGGTGTGATGCAAGTTAAAGCACTCTACAAACTGTAGCAAGCCAGACAAGCGTTAGCCGCTATTACCGTGATTCAAGTTTTCACAGCGTCATCTCTCCTTCTCCATGTTAGACCACTGGACAGTTCCATTAATTAGATGTGTTAGGAAAAGAACACAAACTAAATAAGGAACCAAATGCCAGAATAGTCTGAAATTGCCTTCAAATAATACTGATTAAACCAGCCATTGACAATGAAACAACAGTCTTGGTAGGGCATTGTGTCAAAGAGCCCATTTAGCTAGCCTAATTTATTCTACTAAAAAAGAAGAAGAAAACCATAAAAACCTTTCAGATACTATTAGAAAGTAAGCTATCATCCATTAAAACTGAAGTTGAATGGATAAATTTTAAGAAATGCACAGATTTGTCAAAAAGTGAAGTAATATTTCTTAGCATTCATTAGCAATTATAAAGCACTAAAACTTGACGCTCTGTAGAAAAGAGGGTGTCTGCACAGAAGAGAACCATGAAGTATCTTATCTATGAGCAATACACTCACTAAAGCCTTTAATGAGTGGACAGGACTAAGCCCAGGAAGAATTTGCTTGAAATATGCTGTTCTAGTGGTGTTAGTACCTAAAGGGATCGTTGCTAGAACACTGAATATAGGGTAGCGGTTGTATATGGACCTCCCCTGAAATCTCATTTAATCCTTGCACAGTAAGAACTGTATGGAACAGGCTGTAGATTCCCAATTTTTCAAATGACAGAACAAGGCCCAACAGTGTAAATTAACCACTGTAAAAGGTGAAGGACCTTGCCGGGCGGTGGTGGCGCACGCCTTTAATCCCAGCACTCCGGAGGCAGAGCCAGGCGGATCTCTGTGAGTTCAAGGCCAGCCTGGGCTACCAAGTGAGTTCCAGGAAAGGCGCAAAGCTACACAGAGAAACCCTGTCTCGAAAAACCAAAAAAAAAAGGTGAAGGACCAGAAGTCAAAAATGCCTGCCCAGTCAGCAGCGCATGCACCAATCAAGAGTGTTGCAGACTTCTTGAGTGAGAGACAACCTTTAATGCCTAAGGAGAGGGGTTAGGAAAACCTTAGGTGGCCCCAGATAAAACCAAAATTTACTGAGTATAGACATTGCAACACTGAATAGCTAGGCTCATGATTTACTCCAAACAACAGTATACTTACTGTCTGACATTTAATATTTTTCCTCCAATTTACTACGAAAACCAACAAAAATTTGTATGAAATACATCCTCAGTGCTGGGTTGGGGACACATTATACCATTCTACCTGTTGAAAATACAGAGCACTCAGCCATCAACCTATGCACTTATAGAGTAGTAACATCCAGGAGAAATGAGAGCAGTATAAAGTAAATGCCTGTTGTGCAGGAAAAAAGTTGAAGGTCTTCCTCCATGGAGTGAATTTGGAGTCTATTTTAAACAAGGCATTAGAAATGGCTGAAAAAGAAAAATGGGTAGGTGTTGAGAATGAAATACACACAGAGAGAGAGAGAGAGAGAGAGGGAGAGAGAGAGAGAGAGAGAGAGAGAGAGAGACAGACAGACAGACAGACAGACAGACAGACAGACAGACACTAACAGATAAGCTGCTCTAAACATCAGAGGTAGACCAAGGGGCCTCTGGGGCTGAAAGAGATGGCTTCCTCGGGGTTCTGGTTCTTGATTGTTGCCATGCTAAGAATGATTTGAAATGTTTGTTAAGCACGGGTTTCTGGGATCCATCCCCAGAGTTCATGATTCAGCGGGTCTGGGGCAGGGTTCTTCTAACAAGTTCCCAGGGGATGCTGATGCTGCTAGCCTAGACCTCATGCAGGTTGTTTCATTCAGGAGATCAAAGGAAACAGGGAGCATGCTCATTGCAGTGGATTGATGTCCTAGTTTTCAACCTACAAAACTACTAGGGGACAAGAGAACCTCTCTGGGTAGAACAGGAAGCAAGTACAATGCCCATAAAAAAGAGAGACTTGGTCTAGCCTGCAAGGGTCAAGGAAAGCACTAAGCTAAGGAGCCAGACTAAAGGGAGGAGTAAGAGGGCACTGTAAGAGGTAGAAGGAGCCAGATCAAACTAACAATCAGCACAAGTCACCTACGGATTTGGTCACACCCAGATCAGAGACAGAGAAGTCAAAAACTGTGAGGTAATGAAGATCATGCCTATCATATAGAAATAAATAGGGAAATTGGAAATGCTTGCTTCTTTTTAAAGATAAAAGGAAACAGAGCCTGGTTTTGTGTATAAGTTTCCGGTACCAAAAAGTCATCCCAGGAGTTGTATCTAATATATTGTTAAGAAATATCAGAGCCTAGGAAAAAGTGTAGCGGGATAGAGATATGGGCTTGGGAATTGTTTATCTCTTAAAGAAAGTTGGACTACATAAGTAAATATGTTCCTTCAATTAAAAGTACTTACTGAGGGAGCTTGGTTTGGTGGCAGACACCTTTAATCACAGCCCTGGAGGGGCAGACACAGGGGTTCTCCATGATCCTGATCTACTTAGGGAGCTCCAGGCCAGCCGAGACTACACAGTGAGACCCTTTCCCAAAAAACAAAAAAACAAAAACGATGTACTTAGAAGTGGCGGGAGGAATGGCTCAGTGGTTAAAAACACTGGCTGCTCTTCCAGAAGCTCCTGATTCAATTCCCAGTACCCATAGGTGACTCACAACCAGCTGTAATTCCAGCTCCAAGGGATCCAACAGCCTCTTCTGGTCTCTGCAGGCACTGCATACATGTGGTGCACAGATATATATACAGGGAAAACACGCACACGCATTAAAAAGATTAATTTTTTTTTAAGTTTTAGAAAGTATGTATGAGAATGACATGTAGATGAGGATGCAGCTTCCTCAACATGCATAAGTTCCTGGGTTCAATCCCCAGCATCTCAAAGAAAGGAGGTATTAAATAAATAATAAATAATTAACACTGGCCAGTCGCAGTAGTCTGCACGAATCATCCCAGGATTTGGGAGGTGCAGACAAGACAATGCAAGTTCATGGCCAGCCTGGGCTACACAGTGAGACTGGGTTTTTGCATTTTGTTTCATTTAAAAAGCAGCAACAGTGAGTTCCAAGATAGCCAGAGCTGTTACAGAGAAACCCTGTCTCAAAAAACCAAAGGAAAAAAAAATGGCAGCAACACTATCTTAGCTGAACTTACTAGAGATGTCTCTTACACATGATATGTATGTGTGTGTGTGTGTGTGTGTGTGTGTGTGTGTGTGTGTGTGTGTAGATATAAGAGGAGGGGGAGGAAGAGCACACAGGCCTAGTTTTTTAACAGATTAAATACAAGAGCTTAGGTTATAATCATCAAAAGCTAACTAAATATGGCATTCTTCAAAATCCTCCAGTTTGCCAATATTGAAACACTAATTTATTATTCACTGCCACGTTAGTGTCACTCTCTCACCTCTTACCAAGTTCCTCGCATAAGCCATCTGGAGGCAAGTCACTCTTGGCCCATCTGTGTTCTCAAATTCACGAATCCTAAACATCTTTTCCTCACCATACAAGGAACATAGATTTCTACCACTCTCTTAAGTAAAGGAAATGGTGTATGGAGTGCCTGGATTTCTAAAACGAATATTATGCCTTGTTAAAGATGCTGGAAAGTAATTAGGTCTACTAACTAATGGCCTTGCAAGCAAAAACGAGCTTCCAAGTCACTTATCAGCTAACTCGGTGAGATCTGCTCATCACATCTATGCTTCTAAATCCACAGACATCAAACATTCCTTAAAGCCAAGCATTTTAAGAAGAAGCAAAATACCTAAGATTATCTCAGGTGCCAAAGACACTTCCCAAGCCATTACAGCTTTGGGAGCTGGACAGCCCACCCCTAGCATGAGGTCCTGCTCAATCATCTGTTGCTGAATTACCTTAGACAAGATGCTTAATTTGACTAAGACTCAGCTCCCTCATCAGTAATCTGAGGCTTGAAAAGTAACTACCTCAATTGACAAAAAGATAGACACATTGATTAAAAAGAAACAGTCCAAAAATAGAACCAAACAGATATTGATTTTTCACAAAGGTGCGGAGTCAGTTGAAAGCCTTTTCAACAGATATTTCTAAAGCAACTGGCTATCTATATACCAAAATATAAGCCTCAATCTCTTCCTGACAAGTACATAAAAATTAACTCAATGGTTAACAGAGTCAAAAAAACCAAAATGAGGTAACAAGCCCAACCTGCAGTCCAAGGGTGACATGTGCCTCAGGACAGCAATGAATGACACCTAATGCAAAATCATAAACTTGTTTAAAACACTGAGGATTCTGCTTTACTTTGAAATTTTTCTTTGTGTATGTAACGCAACTATACAGCACTGAGTCACGATGTCAAGTGGCAGGACACACACACACCTGAAAACTCCAAGAAGAAAACAGGACAAAATCATCATGGCTGGGTTAGGCAAGATATTCGCAGTTACCTCATGGAAAGTCCAATCCATAAAACACAAAGTGAAAAACTGGACTTCATAAAACTAAAAGCTTTTCCTCACCAAAAGATATCACTAAGAGGAGACGGAAAAGGCAAGCTACAGACAGAAAATACAAATTACACATCTCACAAAAGGCTTATGCCCACCATTTTCAGTGCTTGACAGTAAGAAAACAAGCCATTTTTTTTTAATGGGTCAAATCTTTGAATAGACATTTCACCACTGATACTCAGATAGCAAATAGGCACATTAGATGTGCACCACCAAGTCAGTGGAAAATGCAGCTTAAACCCATAAAGACATCTCAATATAACTATCAGAATGGTTAAGACTAGACAGCCACACCCTGACAATATTACATGCTTACAAAGATGAAAGAAGACCAGACTTCAGTTCCAAAATGGAATGTAAAATGGTACAGCCATTCTGGAGAACAACTTGGTGGTTTCTTTAAAAATTAAATAAGTACTTACATATGACTCAAAAACCTACTACTAGGCTTTCGGATAGGAAAGGTGAGAACTTACATCCATAAAAACTTGTACATAAATATTTACAGCTACATTATCTGAAATACCAAAAGCTGGAAACAGTATCAGTCTCCCTCGGTCAACACCATGGTGCATTCACAACAGAATTCTACTCATCCATAAAAATAACAGTGAGAAATTTAGACTGTAAGATGTTAAGTGAATGGAGCCAGATTCAAAAGACCACATCCAATACAGTTCTCTTTTTGTGGCATTTCAGGAAAACTAGGACAGTAAGAATGTGGAATAAAACTCGTGGCTACCACAGGGTACGAGTGTCAGGGCAGTCTGCTTACAGGCTCAGTGTGAAGAGGTCTGGTAATGCACTGTGGTGCTGACATGTTGCCACGATGTAGTTACCTAACTCTATTCCTAAAACTCACAAAATTCCACCTCCCTAAAAAAGTAAGCTTTTGTTTGGGGAAGATTCGAAAATAAATTCTTCAAAATAGCAACTGGACACAAAACTTACCTAGCAAAGTTTCTTCTCCTGGAACAGCTGTGCAAACTCAGCGGGCGATGACTGCAACCTGCTCTCAGGAAGCACTCAGTAGAGTTGTGTGCCCCTCCCAGTCTCTAACGCTCTTAGAGCTTGCAGAAGTCCAGCTCAAAGAGGGGAAGAAGTCACTCCACCTGGGCTATACAAAGTTTGACAGAATGATCAGGAAGTAACTGGCTACAACAGCCACTAGCAAAAGAGTGCCCTCCACTGAAAGGGTGGAGAAACTTCTCACAGGCTTACTGCATTGCTCTGAAATTAGAAGATACCAGAGGTCTGCTGAACTTGGCAATTGTCAAGTTCCCCTTCCAGTATCTGTTGCTAGGAATTTTCTCCAGAATTCTACAGATCTGCACTTCAGACAGCAGCTATTATTGCTTCCTAGGAGCAAGACAGGCTTATTTGATTGGCCTTTTTGAAGGCACCATCCATGTGCTAACCTGCACTACTACTCCCAAAGACCTCAGCTAGCATGTGGCATTACGTGCAGTGTGCTAAGAATCCACCATGAGCCAGGCGGTGGTGGCACGCCTTTAATTCCAGCACTCGGGAGGCAGAGGCAGGCGGACCTCTGTGAGTTCGAGGCCAGCCTGGCCTACAAAGCGAGTTCCAGGAAAGGCACAAAGCTACACAGAGAAACCCTGTCTCGAAAAACCAAAAAAAAAAAAAAAAAAAAAAAAAGAATCCACCATGATAGGAAACATTTCATCCCACAAACAAACCAACAAACAAAAGATTTCTCTTTTCCTTTCTTCCTGTTATGGGTAGTTCTACATCTTGTGGATATTTTTCATGGAGTCAAGGGTGACTAACTACACGATTGCCAGTGGAAAAATACCGAACAGAAATTGGATATTGGCAGTTCTTCAGTTTTTGTTTTTCTGTGGTTTTTAACACAAACCTGAGGACACAGACTATTAATGTGAGTCAAACAAGCCAGTGCACAAGCCTCAGCAGCTGAGCTCCATAACAACCTAAGTGTACCTACCACGCTGTTCTAAGGAAACATGCATTTATACAGTAGACACCTGCCATTCGCCACACTTGCACAGGTCTCCTGCAAGTACGACATGTTTTTAATGTTGTCTGTCTTCTGTGCTGTTCCTCTAACTTTGCTACTCCAATTCATTAAACTAAAAGAATAATAATTTGAATTAATGAGGCATTACTGTGGCCTCAGTCTTTAATACGCAATTCACATTCAAATCAAATCAATACTTTTATCAAGAACTAATTATGTCCTGGTGCAGAGCTGGCTTCCACAGTAAATTCAAGACATTTTTACTAGCTGTACTCTCAAGAGTCTTAAAAATATAACTTATGTGTGGTTATATAAATCCAAAAATGAAAGTAAAAATTCAATTATGGATGTATTTAAGAACAAATCAACACTAATTTATCAAAACTAAAAAGATGGCCAAGGCTAAATATTCAAGATAATTTCCAAGGTATTTGTAAATGGATTTGGCTAACTGGTGACTTGTTTGCTTCTTGTTTTTTTTCCTTAGACAATATCACAATGGGTATGCATTCTGCAAATATGCATCAGTGGATGGCTGAAGGAGAAAAGACAGGAGCCTGAACAGATAGCTGAAGTGACCCTTGAGTGAAATATTTGGAGTGGTAAACCATACTAGTAGCCTAGAATTTGATCAACACCTCTGCCTCCTCTGGCAGACTATTCAACACTCATGCTAGAGAGCCTATTAAAGACTCCCTACTTCAGAGGCAGGCAGATCTCTGTGAGTTCAAGGCCAGCCTGATCTACAGAGCAAGTTCCAAGACAGCCTGGGCTACACAGAGAAACTTGCCTCATAAAAAAATAAAGGGAGGGACGGAGGGAGGGAGAAAGGAAGGAAGCCTGCCTACTTCAAAACTGTCCTGAAAGAAAGACGGCTTAGAAATCAAGCACTGCACGTGTCTCACAACGAAGGCGCTTTAAGTCCCTGAAGCCTACCAAGCCAAGGAACAAGCTATGGGGTGCTAACCAGAACTGAAGTTAACAACACACAGACTTCTGAAGAAAACAAGAAAATTCTCAAATAAATACAGAATCCAAGACCTTCGGTAGTTATAATTTCAGCAATCTGTCATTCTTCCTTTCCATAATTTTTAAATGCTGGATTCTGACTGAAATAATGTGATAGTTCCAATCAGCACTTTTTAATGAACTAGACTAAAAATGGATAGGACACGACGGAGTGGGGTGGGCAGCACAGGACAAAGAAGGCAGGACAGAAGAGATAATGGCCACTGAAACAAGATGGACTGGTTTGGACTGATAGGAAGAAAAAAAACCAAGTGCAATGAGCACACACAGGATAAACACATCATATAAATTTAATATGCCTACGATTGCACTGTGACATCAAGAAAGCATAAAAACCACTGTCTTGAATCTTATGTACGGTACAGTAAGCTCCTACCCAAACTCTCTTTAAGAACATTTACCATCCTCCCAAGAACAAGAATCTAATGGCTAACTCTAAGAAAAGGAATTACCTATCGAGTTTATGGAGCCAGAACAGAAGGGAAGAAATTTTTTGCATGTGAAGTTTTTGTCTAAAGTTGTATTGTATCTGCAGATCCACAAAATACATCCAGGGTGTCTACGCTGTGACCCAAGGTCTACCTCAGGCTGCAGCACTATCCTAACCCATATCACCACAGTAGTGAAGCAGTAACGTCCCAGGGAGGGTCTGAAATCGCTGTTTCTGCTCCACCTCTCGTCCTAAAAACCCAAGCTTAGACAATGAAAACAGCAATACCCACCAGCCTGTGTACACTTTCTCCCTGATCCTATCAGCATCGATGACTCTGCTGCAAAGACGAACTGGCTGCACTGGAGAAGTCTTGCTGCTCCAGCTTGCATATCTGCTTGCTAGACACACAGAGAAACACACACACACACAAAAGAAACCTAGACATTCAGTATGAGAGTCAGGATCTAGGAAAACCACATTCAGAAGGAATACTGAGCTACAAATTTTCTTTCGTAGATCCCTGATACATAGAGGTTATAGCATTTTAAAATAAAGCCCGCAGTCAAAACACCAATAATGCTTCAAACCAAAAGCAATGCACAGCAAAGAATATTAGATAACAACCAAATAATGTCAATAAAGCAGGTTAGTCAGTGAAGAAAAAAAAATCTTTGAAAAAAAAAAGGATATGCTTCGAAAACAAATGGCATGAAAGAAACAAACAGTAGATGTCTAAGAAGTTTAAGATTGGTATAATGGAGTCAGAGAGAGTTCAGCAGGTAAAGGCACGGGCCACCAAAACTAACAATCCACATGCTAGAAGGACAGAACTGAACCCCTAAGTTGTTCTCTGCCTCCATACACGTCATGGCAGGAGCACACCCACACATACATACCTCAGACACATAATCAAGAGTAACTTTAAAAATCAGTAGAATGGCTCAAGAGAGGTAAATAGAAACACATCTTCAACCTTCTAGGCACGCAGACAAAACCAAACATTAGAGAAAAGGGTGTCACAAGCCGCCGTGCAGCACCGTGTCAGCTGATTTTTAGCCTACTTAAGCAGCAGGCTCTTTACATCTTTTCTCTCTAATTGCCAAGGTGGTAACCCGTATTCATTATAGAAAATCTAACCATATTCAAATACAACTTCTTTTCACAGAAGTCCTTCAGAATCCCATTCTCCAGGGATACCCACTGCTAAGAGATTGTGTTCATTCTCCCAATGCTAAATGAATATTCCAATTCGATAGCAGCCATTCTAGACAAATTATAATAACATGACTATTTACATCTACAATATCCTCCAGTAGTATGCTCTTCTTTCTTCCTATTTTCTAATGTGCAGACATAGTATGTGCATGTGTCATGCATGTTTTTGCATGTGTATGGGCGTGCATGGACATCTATGCATATGGATACATGTGAAGTTCCAGGGTTGACATCAGGAATCCTTCCTGATTTCTCTTCCACCTCACTTTTTTGAGGCAGAGTACCTCAATCAAACCCAGAGCTCTCACCAATACGGCTGGTCTTGCAAGTCAGCTTGCTTTGGGGATCTCTGTCAGCATCTTCCAAGGCTAGAATTATGGGCAGGCTGCCACACCCAAGCAGCATTTTCCTGGGGATCTGAATTCATGTCCTCACATTTGAGAAGCAAGTCCTTTAACCACTGAGCCATCTCCCCAGCCCCAGCAGGCTATTGTTCACTTACTGATACAGCCTAGAGATTTATTCCTGTCTGTGGACACAGCACAACACCGCTCTTTTTAATGGCTACAAAATATTCCATTATGTGGGCAGAACATAATTTATTTAATCAGCCTTCTCCTGATGGGCATTTGGATTATTTCCAATTTTTATTATTAAAAACAACGCAATTTCTAGGTTTATATCTGTGCACTCGTTAAACATTACTGCGGGCTGATGCAGGGATCAAAGAATGTACTAAACTTTTTTAATCATTCATTTCATTTTAATTCATACTACTATAAATCTTCAAGAAGATGGCAATTGCACTAATTGCTTAATTATTTTGATTTTCAGCTTTAGCACTTTTTTGATAACGTATGCTACTCAAAAGTAATTGCATAGGAATTAAGTCAAAAGGTATCAGTTAATGTATTTCTGACTACTTATTAGAAAGTGTCCTTTGCCTGAATACTATATTAAAAAAAAATCCCGTTTGAAGAAATTTCATGTTATCAGAAAAATATTCAAATACAGCCATGTACAACAGGGATATGTTCCAAGAAATGTGATATTCATGTATGGTGGTTTGAATGAGAAATGTCCCCCAGAGTCTTGTGGTGGTGCTATTTAGGGAGGTTGAGGCATCACAGCCCTGCTGTCACTGGGGAGGGCACTGACATTAAAAGCTCTGGACTACGTCCAGTTTGAAGATGTGAGATCTGTTTCTTGCCCCTGCTGCTGCCGTCCTTGCTGCCACACTTCTCTATAATGATGGACTCTCATCCCCTGGTCTGCAAGCCCAGACAATCTTCACTGAGCTACCTTGGTCATGGTTCTTTATCACAGCAACAGAACCGTAACTAAAACATCAGCTGATTTCACCCTTCTACTTCACAGATACAATTCACAACAACCTATGTGGTGTGGTCTATTAGAAGTATATAGTTTGAGATGTGTGTGTGTGTGTGTGTGTGTGTGTGTGTGTGTGTGTGTGTGTGT
>CABHPH010128940.1:0-10817 GCA_902168325.1 Peromyscus nudipes | reverse complement strand
AAAGTAGGATCCTTTTAATGGTAAAAAGAATAGAAAGAAAAAATCTGAGATTTACTTGGTAAGATTATTGTCCACAGTGGTCTTGGTGAAGTAATTTCAAAACCCCTCCACATTAATCATAAAATAGGGATATGGCTGGGACTCAGGGTTTTCACCTGGGGCAGAAAACACAAGTAAGGAATGGGATGGAGAAAAACAACTTGGATGTCAGGCTGGCAAACAAAGCATCAGTGTCACATACCATGACTTAACAAACATTAAAAATACAGGATAGGCTATGCAATGTATGCTGGGGGGGGTTTACAAACGAGAAAGTGGGTGCCAAGTCCTACCTAGTTCTGCCCAATGGAAAGCTCTAGAAACAAGGACAGCACAAATGCAATGAGTGGAACACCTCTCTTCTAAATGCAATGAGTGGAACACCTCTCTTCTATTTACTGAACATTTCTCCACAAAGAGCAGACAGGACTCCTTAGAGGAACAGCTAAATCCGGGTCGAGGGTGGGAATCACTCGAGGTGAGCTTATATATCTTATGACATAAAGTGAGAAAGTACTTGGAAGCCTGTGCCAGCAAGATGGCTCAAGGAGTAAAGGTCCTTGATTCAAGGTCCTTGAGTTCAACCCCCAGGTCCCACCAGTGGATGAAGATAACCAATTCCTCCAAGTTGTCTTCTGACCAATACATACATACTAGAGCACGCACATGTACACACAGGCACGTGTGTATACACATACACAAAATAAATAAATGTAATTAAACTTTTTTTTAACTAACAAGGCTACATCAAAATCAGACGGCAGAGTTCGAAGAGGATCTCAATGGGTCAACTTTGATGATGATGAGCCACTGTCAAATCACGTTGAATTTTTATTTTTTAAACCCACAAAAAAAGGAGTGGGAAGGAACATGCTCTTCTCTACACAGGAATACCTCCACCTAATAGGGGAATCACAGAATTAGAACATGCCATGTTTGTAAGCACCAGCATGATATTGGACGCAGGCATTTATCGGTGCTGCTGGCCCATTAACTCTAGATGTGCTGTAAGAGAAATTATCCTACAGACGTTTTTATTAATTACAAAGGAGCAACAATGGAGAAATCTGTGATCTACCTAAACTAAGTGATTAAATTGATAAGATTAACCAGGATCCAGGGGAAAATTGACAATAAGCTACAAGATGACAGTCAGTCAACTTATCCAGTATTCTCACCCAAGATGCTTAATCTGAGCCAAAGCAGGGGGAAAGGATCAGACAATCTGTACAACCACAGAACATTCTAGAAAACAGCATGTCAGAACTCAAAATGCCAAGGCCATGAAAGACTCCTCTGTTTAAAAAATCCTTGTAATGGGGTGAGAGGTGCATCCCAGTGACGGAGCACTATTCTAGTTTGCAGGAAACTCTAGGGTGATCCCTAGCACCACAAAAGAGAAACAAAGGAAAGGAGAAAAGTGTGGACAGCAGGGAAATGTTCTAGACAGAAAGATCCCAGACACATAAAACCAAACCCAGTGTATGTTTGCTGGTGACTTCACGGTCTGTACAGGGAAGGCTAGAACAATGCTGCAGAGCCAATGGGACAAACCTGAGGATGTCCTAGGTACTGGGTAATAGTCGAGTTATGTTAATTACATAGTAGCAACATTTCGGAAATGCCACAGGAAAACTATCTTATTTTCAGGAATTCCATGACAAATATTCAAGAGTCAAGTATCATGCCTACTATCCATTTTCCTGGGATTCAGAAAAAGAAAAACTGTGCATATATGTGTATATATTATTTCGGGAGATGGCAACAATACAAATCGGCAAAATGTTAACAGCTGGTGGCTCTAGGTTAGGTAGATTATAAATATGCATTGTCACTGTACTCCCATTTCAATTTCCCTGTGATTTTGAAATTTTCCCGAAAGAACTGGTGGGAGGGAGAAAAAGAAAAAAAAGGAACACATATAACTACCTTTTTGGAAGACAGAAATATGACCAACAGTTTCCTGGCATAAAAGTAGATACTCATTGAATAATCATTTTCATAAATCAAATGTTCGCTTTTCTACCTCATTCTAGCCTTATGGGCTAGCAGTACCCTGTCTTTATTCAATATAGCAAATACAATATAAGAGGTTGATTAAAATAATAAAGTCTATGTTTAAAAGCCTGATAATTAGATTATAATCACCCTGTTTCTCTGATGTTACACGATTCCACTCACTTTATTCCTTCACTTCCCCTCACAGCAGACTGAGAACATCTTGAATTAATCCTTTCAACACAATTTTTTAATATTGTCTAACATGTAAGGGAGTTACAAATGAATATGTATTAGTAGGCATTACCCACCACCACTAGGTAAATATTTTAATGAAGAGATGGACAGACATGGATACTCCCAGCATAAACATGTCCCTGTGTGTTCTGCTTCAACTGCTTTAATTCCGTAAGGCAGGCTGCTTTGCTATTCTTCATGTTCCTGCTGTGGAACCTAAAGCAAGGCTTCCACTTGCTAACCTGGACCAGGGATGGAGAAATCTGCTCCAGGAGCGAGCAGTGGAAAAACCAGCTAACATTCATGTGACTGCTAACAAAGATGGAGACAAGGGGCAGGAGACTCTTCACAAGGATGCTCGCTCATAAGATAGGCACAAGCAAAAGTGAAAGTGGGTGTCATTTAAGCTAATCTCTACTTGAACCTTTTAAGAGATAAAACCATTTGAGCAGTAATTTAGTACTAAATTAACTTGGATTTTTTTTCCTCTGTATCGTTAAAGTTTTCATTGTTTAAATAAGGGTTTCTGCAAGAGAAATGAGGCGATGCTCCCATTCTATCAGAAGAATGAGGCTGATGATTTGCAAGGCTGACTGGGCAGCTTGTCTTGACATGGGTAAATGCTGCAAAGAGCCTAATACACAAGCACAGTCTGACCCTCAACCCACTCCCCAGCGCTGTTCCAGAACATCAGAAGACCATCCAACGCTGCACTACTGTATCATCCCAGTGCTAACCTTTGTATACCAGCAAGACCTCTACCAGACAAGGAAAACTGAAGGCAAGGAGGATGGCAGATGGTAACAGCAGATCCTCTGAAAGGATCCCTAAGACAGCAAGTTCATCAGTGACTGAGAAACAAGGACTCCATGTTTCTGTTTTTTGAGCCAATGATAATTTGTTCTCTGCACTACCTACCAAACAGCAACAGAGCTACCACAAAATTGGCAAAGCTGGCATGACTGTGTTGAGATGAGCAGCTCTGCTCCCAAATCGACTGTGTTTGAACATTAGCCCATAGAGGCCCAGGATTAAGAGAATTCTCCTGCCGTTTCTCAGGTAGGTTTTTTCGTGGTAACCACATGCACCAGATGCAAGCATCAAGATGCCATCTGCAAGGTGGCATTTCCTGGATCACCTTCACAGTGGCTGATCTCATACCAAGCCAGTAGCTCCAGACGAGGCCCTTTGATTTTGCTTTTTCACCCTTGAGAAACAGTCCTCCTTTGAAAGAACTTCACTTGGGGCTGAAAGTATTATTTTGACAGACTGTAATTTAAGTCATTCACACCATTGTTTTGGGCTATAGAGAAGCAAATTATTCAAACATACTCTACCAAACAGCCACAATATATTTTCAATATTCTGATATTTAAACATTCCATGAAAATTATGGTCACAATAATGACAACTTTTGTCACAATCCACAGTTGCTAACTGGTATCAAGAAACACAGACACACACACAGACACACACAGACACACAGACACACACACACACACAGCCCTCACCCCTGTAAAGCAGAAAAAGAAAGGCCAGCATGGAGGCCTGCTTTAAAGTACAGGTTGGTTAAAATGAAAGACACTCTCAAAGGAGATGGAGAGAGGCAGCCATCCTTCACCTACGAGCCAAGACAGAGAGCTAAAGGAAAAGCAGAGTCGTTTTAAGCACAGCAAGCAGATGAAGGCTGATAGGCACAAGCACGTTCTTCCTCAGTTTCACTGCAGAATCATCAGTCTTCCAGTCCCATCAGGATTGGGCTGAAAAGTAATAAGAAATGAGGGCAATTAGAGAGGAAATGAGAGAGCAATTGAGGAAGGAACCACCTAAAGACAAAACAGTGCGGAGATTGAATCTGAAGCAAGAAACAAGAATTTGAGATTAAGTTTCAAAAAGGGAAGCTCCATGATCCCGCCCTGAAAGGATTAGAACTGCAGCAGACAGCCTTGAGCAGCCTCTGAGTAGCAGAAACGGTGTTCGGAGAGTGGAGTGGCTAGGTAGTTTCTGGGAAGACACGGCATATGGCCACTAAGTTTCTCGATGTGGCCCATTTAATTTCAATTTAAGGAAATTAGCTTGGTCAGTAAAGTGTCTGCGTCAATGTCCTAGGTTCCATCTGCAGCACAGTTCAATCTCCAGTGCTACATAAACTGGGTATGGTTGACAGACACCTGTAACCTTAGCGCTCCGCAGATGAAAGCAGCAAGATCAGGAGTTCAAGGTCATTCCTGACTACAGAGCCAGTTCTTAGGCAAGCCTTGGAAACATGAGACCCTGTCTCAACTGACAATAGCAATAATGAAAAGGGTAAAGAAGGAGGAAAGGGCTCCAAATTTAGGGACACGGGGGGCTAAGGTAATGGCGGTATTGTTCCTGTAACGAAGTAGTCTTTGAGGGAAGCTGTTATCAGAGGCAGAACAATGCAAAGGTCCACTTCGGGCATGCTATCCCAGCCCTGTAGAGATGATAGGTGCAGACAACGAGAGACGGGCCGTTGGTCTTTGTTTGCAGGCAGAGTGGTCCTCATCTCTCCAGGGGCGGCATAACGTAATTCTAACTTGATGGTGTCGTCTTGTGCTAGAGAGCTGAGGGGGAATTAGACAGTCTACCTTCCCAAAGAACTCTGCCAAGAGCAAGACATTTATTCTAAGCATTTGCAGAAGTCCACGTTCACTGGAACACCAACTTCAAACCCCGAGTAGCATTTAAATATATTTCATAGCACTTACTTCAAGCTTAACATCTCTGAAATACTTAGATCAAAATATTGGGTTAAGTAACTAGATTCCAGTACAACATCTAATAAGAGATTTTTTTTAATTCCCACCACAGTTCTTCCTTAAAGTCATCACTTTGTTCAAGACCCCCAGGCCCCCTCTAGTCATCAACAGGCTGTCTTGGCACCTGCTTTCGGCAACTTAACACTTTTTTGCATAACTGTCAAGGCTACACATCATTTTGGCCATATAAATACCTACATCTCCCTTTTGTCTATCCCTAGTCCATGGAGAACTGCACCAAGGCTTTGGAGGACAAGCACTGGAAGACCTTCAAAGAAAAAAAAAAGAAAAAGTGTTCATTAACCCCAACAGCAGCTGCTGGCTAGAGCCTGCAATTTAAATCTCCAAAAAAGAACTGCGGCTTCTGAAATTCCACAAGGAGGTATCACTTATGATTATACACATTCCAGTGGGTTCCTTCCTTCATTGATGGCTTCCAGACAAAGGTTTTCTTCCTCTCGTTTTGGTAAAATTCCCCAAGCCCTGGATGTATAAATTCCTTCATGTATTTTCTTGACCAGTGGCCAACTCAGGAGAGGGGTTTGTTCCTGGCTAGGTTCACTCAGACCCGAAACATCATCTTATACGTAATTTCTTGTTCGGTTGGGAACAACGAAAAGCTTCAGATTTGTATCTGTATTAAATGAAACCTTCAAAAATGAAGCTTCGCTAAAATCCAAAGTGAAGGGGCTGGAGAGGCAGATCAGAGGGTAAGAGCACTTGTCGCTCTTGCAGAGGACCTGGGTTCAGTTTCCAGCACCCACGTGGCAACTCACAGCCATCCCGAACTCCAGTTCCAGGGTATCTAATGCCCACTTCTGCCTTCGGTAGGCACCAGGCACACGGACACACACTTGGTGAATGTAGCACACATGGAAGTAAAACACTCATACAATAAAATAAATATTTCTTAAAATTTTAATCAAAAAGGAAAGGATTTAGGGATGGAGGGGAAGAGAGAGAATGGACAACCTCACATGTCACAAACTTTGGAAAATGGAAACAACTTATTTTCAGGGGGTAAAAAGAAACAAAGAATTTCAGAAATGAGCACTAAGGCTGTCCAACATTTCCAGCTGAAACGTTAAGATCATATTTTAAATCAATGGGGGCAAATTGTGAGAAAAACAGTTAGTAGTCTTTTCTCTCCCCTGTTACCCCTCAGTGCCAACTCACAAAAATAACACCAGAGTACTCACAGTACATAGTATGGGCTTCTCATGCCATAGAAGGCATTTTCACCATTTCAGTTATAGACTCAAATTAACAGCCAGTTAGAAATGGAAAAAGACATTTTTCTTTTAAGCAATATATGCACAAAATGCAATGGCCTTTATACTATGAAGGACTGTAAGGTACATGCCCGAGTGCGTGCGTGCAAGCATGAGTGTGCATGCGTGTGTGTGTCTGTCTGTCTGTGAATAGGGTATCTCACAGCCGTCAAACTAAAATAAGCTTTCCCTACAAAAGCCTGCAGCTGGTGGGTATTCATTATGGGAACAACTGGAAATGGCCACTTTTGCCAAGGGTACAGGCCACAGTGGAGGGATTAGCCACAATTACTGCATATTTACACAACCATATTTACACCGTAATAAAACTCATCTTACCCGATCCAAACAAAACCGTGCTCAAAATAAACTAAACCACAGGAAAGGTCTCCTGAGCACAAGCAGTCATCGCTCTGATTCTCCAGTGTCTGCTTGGCCATTACCCACTGAGACAACCCTTCATTCCGCCTTCCTCGGAAAGGCAAGAGGAGTAGGCAAGATTCTGTATATCCAGTTGAGAATCTGTATAATTCAGATAACAATACTGTAATTATGAGTGGGGAAAGAAGGCTGCATCTTAGAGATTCATTCTGAAATGGCTGTGGAAAAATTATAGGATGTCCAAGATTTATTTAAAATAATCTGGGAGGAGTGCAAAGCACAGAGGGGATAGATGTGTAAGGGTGAGTAACTATTGAGACTGAGTGATTTCACGCAGAATTTAGTAGGGCATCCTTTATGCTTTTGTGTATATTTGAAATTTCCCATAGCCAAGTTGGGGGTGGGGGAGAGAAAATAAGACCAATATGAAAGTCATCCTGAAAAAAAAAAATTTCCCTTGAAGGAAAAGAAAATACTCCCTTTAGCTTTTTTCTCTGCAAATGACAAAGGAGAACCCACAAAGAAAACCAAGGTAGGCTCTTGTTCTAGACTTCAGAAAAGAAGAATGAAATTCTTAAAAACCAAAACATGAGCGAGCGTCCTGAAGCTCAGCTTTCGCCTGTGACTTATTACAACAACACAGCCCGGCAGTCTCCCATATGAAGGCACTTTGGACGACATTCACGCAGTGGCTGCCAAATCAAGTCCAGAGGTTGCAGAATCATTTGTCAACACTAAAGGCAAAGGTACCAAGAGCTGGTCCTTTCTTCCCAGAGGTCACTCCTTCTGATCCACGGGTTTATTACCTAGAGCAAACAATTAATCTCGCTGCCTTCAGAATACAAAATGGTTTCAGCCAAGGTAGTATCCTCCCATGATCCGTATCTCTGTCTGGGCATCCCTGCCAGGAGGAAGAACAGAAGGTCCACTGGCTGGACATCAAGGGACCCGTCCCCATCCAAGATCTACAGCTAACTCAGCCTCAGTTCAGCTGAGCTTCAGCGGCCTCACCTGAAAACAACGGTTATTTATTTCCTAAGAAAATGGCAATTATCTTTCCTTTTCAACGGTTCTATAATCATGAGAAGAACCTCTAATAGTTTTTAAGGCACTTCGGCACTCCAAGGTTACATTTTCTTGTACTTTAATTTGAATATGTGAGCCTCTGTATAACGTGTGTGTGTGCAAATGTAAATGTGCACATGTTCATATTTGTGTCAGCACACACTCTGATACTATTAGGTGGTTACACGGGGCTAATTGCTTCCATCTCAAAGCAGCAAATTTTCAGTTCTGCAACAGATGTCGCTGTGTGATTTCTCCTTTCTGTGCTGGATTTTCTGTTACAAATGCCCAGCATAATGGTCAGTAGCATTCTTCCAAAGAAAGATATACAGCATTTTTAATTCTTTGGATTTCTTCCTTTTAAATTTTCTTCCTATGTGGCCAATTTCCATTCAATCCACAGTATCAATTAGTTTGGCCCCTTCTAAGAAATACCCACATAAAAATGGTCCTTTTGTTAAATACACACACACACACACACACACACACACACACACAATCAATCAATCAATCAATCAATCAAAACACTAAAAAATTAAATATAAACTCTATGTGGCCAATTAGCTTTAAAATACCACATACACAGACCCAATAAGAATAAATCTCATAGCATTGATCTTCATAGTACTATCAATTTTAAAGAAAAAAAAATCGCTTAACAATAGAGGCTGAAGAATTAAAAGGAAAAAAAATCATCTATAAAGCTGAAATGTACCAGGTATGGGATTAAAGTTTAAAACAAAATCCAAAAGCACCATTAATAATGATTTTTAAAAATTGGGATTTTCATTTTAACACCACCATTAAAAATAAACACAGAGAGGCTAACATGATAATTGCAAGACATCTTACCTACCATTCTGACCTTCACTATCATGACACACGTCATAGAAAAGTGACATTTCTTTCCCTTCGCCCAGTACCCTGTCCAATGTTGATCAGTCAACAGGTAGCTAGACCTAGCAGTTTCTTCCGATGAGAGCCAACAATGGCACAAAAGATTTCAAAATCTCCTTTGAAACCTGAGAGCCTGTTGTGTTCTGGGGTTTGGGAGGGAGTGCAGATTGAGAAGCAGGCAGTGAGTAGGGAACCAACTCCCGCAAGAATAGGAAGTCAGGAAGTCAAAGAGGAAGCCGGAGTGCCCTGCCTGTTATCACCTTCCCTGTCCCACTCCCCTTCACCAGGACAGCCACTGGGGAAAACTGGATAGAGCATGTACAACATCCATATGAATAAAGCTCTTTGTTCCGGAGGACTGCCTGCTCTTTTATCCCCGCTTTTTCGTATTTGTTCATTTCAAAAGATTGCTCAATGGGTCTCTTGTTCCTCCAAAATGTCCCGGGCAAATAATGCAAGCTTGTCTCGTCACACAAGTCACTAAATGAAGCCTTGTGCGTCTCCAGTGACACACTGTAAATATAAAGTGGCATTAATGAGGGATATTTTATCGAAGCTATCACAGGCAAGTGCAAGTCCCCCCTGTGACTATTCAATTTGATGCAGGGAAAGGCAACAATAGCAGGGCGTCACTTTTGCAAAGTCCCTGTCCCTGGTATGGAAGCTCCAACCAAGCTCCAACCAAGTCCCAACCGGCTAGAGCAAGCCGGGACTAACTGCCACCCCCACAAATCCCTACTCATCAACCATTTTCTCTAATCCTCAAAAGGGTAAGAACAGAACCGGGTGATCTACTTGCAGGTTCCTTCAGGATCCCAAACAGCAGCAT
This sequence comes from Peromyscus nudipes, assembly GCA_902168325.1. NCBI lineage: Eukaryota > Metazoa > Chordata > Mammalia > Rodentia > Cricetidae > Peromyscus > Peromyscus nudipes. Next base: position 1,320 of record CABHPH010128940.1, on the reverse strand, counting down.
GCCTGCCTTAAACATAACAGGAGTGATTAACACAGCACAGGCAATCCTGTCTGGGCTGCATTTTATACAGGTCTGTTTCATCCAAACACTACAGGAGAGATGGGAGTAGATTTTCTCGGGGATGGGGGTGAGGGTGGGGGGTAGGCAGGATGGCTTCAGTTACAGAGGCAACCGAACCAGAACTTCAATACACAATAGCCGGACTTGGCTTTCTCAGCAAAGATGAGAATCAAACAAGCCTAATGAAGTCAGAAGGTAGCACCAACAGGTTTCTTTAAACCAGGGAATGAGAAGGAAAGGCCCCTGAGAAAGCTTTAACTTAACATCTGAGGAAAAGAAGTCTTTCGGTGCCCACCTGAAATTGACCCCAGCAATATGGAATCTAGGGCTTGGCCAAGATCATCTCTCAAAGTGTACACACACACACATACACACACACACACACACACACACACACACACACATTCAAAAAATTAAAGAAAGTCATCTCATCCCCTCACTACAAATCAAACCCAATTACTTTCTAATTTGAACACAATCTGATAAGCGGCGTACAAACAGGGATGTACACAAGAGCAAGAAGCTGCTTCCATGGTAACTGGCAACAGAATTTTCCTGTAGCTTTGACATGCACGGTTGAGTTCCAGACCGTTCCTTTCTAAGTCAGCACACATCTCTCACGGGGAAGGCAACTTCTCACCGACAGATAGTACAAATATAGTACTGTTGTTACTACCCGGTGCCTTCAATGAGCAGGCTTGACGAGGGAGGCAAAATCTAATCCTACTCTGCTGGTTTGGTGGCACTGCATGGTTCCCATTTTTAGTCGAAAGGCAGTATCCCAGGCCAGCGCTTCCCACCCCCACCCTTCGTCCTGCAGCCAATACAAGTCTATTGTTGCCTCTGTAATGCGCCAGTTACCCAGCCTTTACTCACGCTCACGTTTAACTGACAGTGGCGCTTTTTACAATGCAGCACGAGGGATCTCTTTCGGGAACACTCTATCGAACCCTTCCAGTCAGTGGCATCACCAGAAATTAAGTTGTAACCACACTGGCTTCGGCTAAACCTAATTATCTCGTAACTCATAAATTAAGAATTCACAGAAGAAAAACATATAAACATCCGGAGACAGACTGTAGCATGGAAGACAAAATTCTCAAGCTGGAATGGAAGGTGCTGCCAGGCTCCCACCCTTAAAGCCTCAATGGGTTCTTCAAGACGTGCTCCTCCGAAAGCCTGTTTTTTACATATGTATTTTTTTGAGGGGGTTAAGTCAACCAACCTGGCATCCCCCTAAATCCGAAGCTAGCACTCCCA
>CABHPH010128938.1:0-19246 GCA_902168325.1 Peromyscus nudipes | reverse complement strand
GGATTTGAGGCTTTAAACTTCTCATCTTGTAGGTCCTCTGATAGCATTTAAGGGCAGATTCTGAAATATGCATTATTTCCTGTAATATACATACCAGGACTTTTGGGGTATTCAGGTTTCTGAATGGGTAATTTGCACCTGTTTTAAACATATGTAAATAATATATATACTATTGCAAGTACAAAAAGAGTTGGTAATGTGTCTGAAGTGTATGTGTACATATATGCATATGTATATACAGAGATCACAGATTGATTTCTCCCTCTGGAATGCTAGGATTAAAGGTGTGAGTGCCACCATTTTCTTGCCTCTGTATCTAGTGGCTTTCTGTTCTCTGACCCCAGATAAATTTATTAGGGTACACAATATTTTGGGGAACACAATACCACCACATTTCCCCTTTTTTGTCTTAAATTAAAAAAAGCTTATAACTAATACAAGAAAAATTATATCCAGTAAGTATATACAATATACACAGTCAAGATTACATTAACGATGTCTAGTCCATTAACATTTGACAGGTTCAGATGAAAAACTCCATTATATATATTAACAATGTCCAGTCCAGTAACATCTGACAAATTCAGACAAAAAATTTTCATTACTTATCTTATTTAAAACAAGTAGTTCCTTTTTAAAAGTATTTTTCTTTTCATAATAGATTCAGTAATCTACCTTTTGTCATTTTTATATCTTCCCCTTTTTCTTTTTAGTGTAGATTCAGTGATCTACCCATTTATCCTATTATTTCTTTATCTTTTTTTCTCAGAATAGACTCAATGATCTATCTCATTTCTTTTTTTTAAACAAAAACTCTGAATCTAATCTCCTTGTTCAGCTTTTTTCCTGACCATTAACAACTAACAACTTGTAACCAACTGTCATAAACAATGACAATATCCAAAACTCATTAAACGACCAAAAACCTCCCATCCCACCTCTTGGGAATGTGGGCGTCGTTTTCTTAAAATTACTTCCTCTTTCTAGGATGAAGGCATCTTTAGGGGATTCTGAAAAGAAAATTTTTGGGTTAATTGTCAAGTCCTATATCATTTGTCCAGTCGCTGCATAATGAGAAAGTGCAGGGCTTGTTTCAAGTCCTTGTTCAAGTAGTCTGTCAGGCTGGATCATCTCAGCTAGCCATCTCAAATTGTCCTGAGCAGTTTGTAGTCCAAAGCAGATCTTTCCATGGTGTTAATCAGCTTAATGGCTTTACCATAGTCCTTGTGGAATCATCGTTGTGGAGTCCTGTCATCTTTTTGAAGATTTCAAAGTCGCTGTTAGGCGTGATCATGGTTCACTGCAGACTTTTTTTTGGGGGGGGGGCTCCTCCGTGGTTTGGAGTAATCACAGTCTGATAAATGTCTGTCTCTTGGAACCACGAATGTTCTTCCCTAGAAGAGAAAATCTTCACAGCAATTTCTCCCCACCATTTGTCTTGCCAAACGTTTCCAAACTGACCTTTGCCGGTACTTTCTTGTAACACGATGGTCCAGGCAGTTCTTCTCTGAACAAACAGTAGTAAACACTTTGTCCCAGGTAGCAGCATCACCGCAATCACCAACACGAAGAGAAGGAGCCAGCAACTTGGAGCAGCAGCTGCTGCCTCCATAGTCCCGCTGCCACCGTTTGTGGCTAGGTCCTGACCGAAGCTTCTCCTTAGCAAGCCTCCTAGGCTGGCCTCAAACTCGGGTTCCTCCTGCCTCTGCCTCCTTCAGCAAATCCAACAGGCAGGCACCACCACAACTGGCCGAGTGTAGCTCGGGTCTTTTCAAGAATTCGTACCACTAACGTTGGGCGCCAGATGTAGCAGGAATCTTAAAAGGTCTTATTAATTAAATCAAACCTGAGCCAGGTATTGGGGTAAATACTGGAAGGTCAGAGAATCAGAACAAGCCACAGCCACCTCACCTCACCAGTTCCTCAGCTGGTCTTGTTTCCTCAGACTGGAAGCCTCTGTGTCCTCATCCGAATGGCTCTCAGCTCAACTGTGCTACTAGAAGCTTGAAAGCTTAACCAGCCAAATGCTTCTAGTTCCTGGTCCTCACGCCTTATATATCTTTCTGCTTTCTACCATCACTCCCTGGGATTAAAGGCTCGCTTTCTGGGATTAAAGGCGTGTGTCACCATGCCTGGCTGTTTCCAATGTGGCCTTGAACTCACAGAGATCACAGATTGATTTCTCCCTCTGGAATGCTAGGATTAAAGGTGTGAGTGCCACCATTTTCTAGCCTCTGTATCTAGTGGCTGTCTGTTCTCTGACCCCAGATAAATTTATTAGGGTACACAATATTTTGGGGAACACAATACCACCACAATATAGTATATATAAATAAACAGGTGTATCAAATAAAATCCCCCAGTGAAGTGTCAGCATATTTTGTAAAAACCTTTGTAATTTGCATGGCTCTAAGAGGAGGTAGTTGACCAGATAGTTCAATTCCATGTGTAGGTATAAAATGATGTGTGCAGAGAGCCTACCTCACAGGACTGAATCAGTTGTAATCTTCAACAATTTAGAACATGTACCTTTGGTGGAGTTTGTTAACTGACACACACATTAGCTGAGTTACTGTGTTTAACTTAAATCATTTCTCTCGTTGGCAGGTGGGAATGTCCTCATCTTGAATCTTTGGGGAGACAAAGGAGCCCCACACATGCAGGCCTTGCACTTCAGTTTCGCCTTGGGTGCCTTCCTGGCTCCCCTGCTGGCTAAACTGGCCTGGGGTACCACAGCATCCGCCCAGAACCACACAGAGCCTGGCTTTGACCGGTCAGCCTTGAACCGATCCTCTGAAGCCACTTCAGACTCTGTATTTGCAGTACCTGAGGACATGAACCTGCTGTGGACCTATGCTTCCATAGGCACCTATGTCTTAGTAGTCTCTGTCTTTCTGTTCGCTCCATTCTTTAAGCAAAGCTCAAAGCAGAAAAAATCCATGGCATCTGGTCAGGAAGCCCGAAGAGCTAAATATCACTGGGCCCTGCTCTGTCTCCTCTTCCTCTTCTTCTTCTTTTACGTTGGAGCCGAGGTGACCTACGGCTCTTTCATATTCTCCTTCGCCACCACCCATGTTGGCATGGAAGAAAGTGAAGCAGCCGGCTTGAACTCCGTCTTCTGGGGGACCTTTGCAGCCTGCAGGGGCCTGGCCATCTTCTTTGCAACACTCTTACAGCCCGGAACTATGATTGTGTTGAGCAGTGTTGGCAGCCTTGTCTCGTCTTTCTTTCTGGTGCTTTTTGACAAGAGCCCTCTTTGTCTCTGGATCGCAACGTCTGTGTACGGAGCCTCCCTGGCAGCCACATTTCCCAGTGGCATTTCCTGGATCGAGCAGTACACCAGCCTAAGTGGGAAGTCTGCAGCATTTATTCTGATCGGTGCTGCCCTGGGACTCATGGCTACTCCTGCACTATCTGGAATTCTTCAGGGACACTACCCAGATCTGCCCATAATTCTGTACACTTGTCTGGGGTCAGCGGTGTTCACGACTGCTTTGTTTCCTGTGATGTATAAATTAGCCACCTTACCTCTGGATGGCAAGCAGAAAGAAAGCATCAAGAGTGAGAGCCAGAAGTTTTTACCTTCCAGCTCTGGACCGCAAGGGAGGAAATGAAAGGATGGGGACAAAATGCACTGAAACGGGAAAACAGGAGCAGGGACTGGAAGGCTTTGCTTTCCAGCTCCAGCTAAACATGGAAGCTAATGAAGATGGGAAGGGGGTTGGTGTGCAATGGATTTCGAAGTGGTTAAAATGAAGAATGAGGCATTTTCTAATAGAAATACAATAGAAATGTTCTTATATAACCCATAGCTGAGGTCTGCATGCAACTACCCTGAAATGCTCTGCAGCCTGCATCCTCTCCAGTTAACAGTGAGGATTCCATTGAGAATATCCAGGACAAGGGACCAAGAGAGAAAATGGGCTGGTAGGACTGAGTGGCCCCACTGAGTGACTCCTAAGGAGCCTGTCAGAACCGAGTGCTAGACGCTCAGCATGTTTCAGGGAACCCAGCACAGGTCCATTTATAGTCAGTGGTAAAGTTGGGAAGTGTTTGATCCTCAGGGTCTCCCATAAACTACCAGGTGTTCTTGTTCAGGGCCTCATGTTTAGTAGGAAGCTGATTAAGTAATATTTTATGATCCCCAACTTTCAAAGAGTTCGTAGATGACATCTGTTGGTATTTTGTTTTGTTTGAGACAGGGTGTTGCTGTTTAGCCCAGTCTAGTCTCAAATCTGCAATCTTCCTGCCTCAGTTTCCTGACTGCAGAGGCACTTGAAAATTTAGGGAGCTCTCTAACGTGGAGAAGCCACAGAGTGGGTTGTGTTTGCTGGACAGATCACAAGTTTTCTCATACCACCTGAGAAGCTAAGGGTATAATTTCAAGACACAGCATCATAGACAATGGGGAGGAGATTTTATTCATTGCTTATTTTATCTGTAGGTTGGAGCAAAGGATGCTAATGATTCACTTGATTGATTTTTTCCTCAAAGAGAATGCATAGTTCAGGAGACCTGCCTCCCAGGTCTCCCGAGGCCCTTAACATTGCCTTCATTGAAGTCGTCTCCCCAACCCATGATCCTAGAAAAGAAAATACAAGGATTTCCAAATTAAAATTCATGACTTCTACATTTCCTGTAAGACATCTCTGGGAACTTACTGTAATTGCCCAGCCCGCTCTTCATTTCAATGAAGAAGTGAAACACAAACCATAAACAGCTTTTAAAATGTGACACCCATCTAATACATCTAGTGCTATACTATAGTTCTAATTTTAGTCCTGAAAAGTGTGATATTTAAAGCTGCATTTCATCAATTCTAATTACTTCAAAATTATAATACTCCTTATATTAAATGATTGTTCAACATTGTGGCAAGATTAATCAATGCTCTCCATTTATATATATAAAATGTTATTGCGTCTCATGATTAGATTCAACAACACATCACAATCTATTCTATTAAGGACTATGAAGACACCTAGTTAAGCATTACATTTTCTATTTCTTTGGCATATATTCATTGTACATAGCACTGGGTTTCATAAGAACTGGAGAGCTGGAGACTAGAAAAGGTCTTCTCTGGCCCTTGTCCTACTTCAGGGGTTGGGTCTGTGTTTTACTATTTTTCTGGATTTGGTTTTCACTAGTTCTGAGTAGTAGTTACACCATAAGCACTGTAAACACTTGACAAATTAACCTTTATTTTTCTCATGTATTTATATGCATGGTGCATGCACATGTGTCTGCATGTTCTCATGTGTGCAGGAATCTGAGGAGGCCAGAGGTTGACATATAGAGTTAATTGTGCTTCATCTTTTTCACTGAGGCAAAGTGTTTAAATTGACCCAAAACTCTCAGGGACTCCTACCTGGCTAGCCTAGTTCTAGGGATTCTTGGGTCTGCTCTCTGAGAGTGTTGGTGTTACAGGTGGACCACTGCACCTATCTGGCATTTATGTGGGTTGAATGCAAACTCTGGTCTTCACACTTGAGCAATGAGTTTTTTAACCACTGTGCCATCTCCCTAGCCCCACGGTGTTAATCTGCAGTCATCCTCATCTGAAGCTCCTCATCCCTGAGTTTAAATACTTAGGAAACCAAAGAAATAATGAGAAGGTGGCTGATGGCCTATGAGTCAAGGATGAGAAAGCCTATTTTACATGCGTGTGGCAAAATTGGTGTGGGCCATCCCTGGTTAAATGACTGGAATTGATGAGTGATGGGGTCTGGTCAAATCTAAAGTTGATTTTCAGTAGTTTGGAGCAGTAATTGCATCATAAGCACAGTAAACATTGACAAATGTCCCCAAGCTTTCTGTTGACCAATATTGTCTTCCTACACTGCAACATGCTGGTTTACCTGCATCTCACATCTGCAGGTCTGAAGTTTTAATGAAAAGTGATTTTGTTGATTGTAAGTGAAGTGCAGCTCTTTTCAGTGCTCAGGATCAAACCCAGAGCCTTGGACACACGGCAAATGCTCTGCTCTCTACATTCCAGCCCCAGGACAGCTCCTTTCTCAACAACTGCTGTAATCTCAGAAACCTGTTATCCATTGGCTCATGTTATTCACTTTAGAACTCTAGAGAGGACAGGTGGATAAACTGTCAGTTCAAGCCAGTTAGTGTTCCATTGTACCCTTGGTCAGAGCAGGGAAAGGGCTCTGGTGTCTTGCTGCTTCTCCTCAAGCTGTCCAGTTGAGGAAAGTTGTCTCAGTTACTTTTCTACTGCTCTAACAAAGCACCATGACCAAGAAAATGTACAAAAGAAAGCATTTAATTTGGAGCTCATGGTTCTGGAGGATTAGAATCCATAACCATAATGGTGGGAAGCATGGTAACAGGCAGGCAGCATGGTGCTGGACCATAACTTGAGAGTTTACGTGTGTAACAACAATCACAAGGCAGAGAGAGAGAGAGAGAGAGAGAGAGAGAGAGAGAGAGAGAGAGAGAGAGAGAGAGAGAGAGAGCTAACTAACTGGGAACGGCATGGGCTTTTAAAACATCGAAGCCTCCCCCAGTGATGTACCTCCTCCAACAAGTCCACACCCTCAGTCTTAACTAGAGGTTTGTTGCTGTGAAGAGACACTATGACCACAGGAACTCTTCTAAAAAAATTAAAAAACATTTAATTGGGGCTGGCTTACAGTTCAGAGGCTTAGTCCATTATCCTCATGATAGGAAGCATGGCAGCCCACGGGCAGACATGGTGCTGGAGAAGTAGCTGAGAGTTCTACATCTGGATCAGCAGGCAGCAGGAAGAGAGATCAACACTGGGATTAACTTGAGATTTTGAAACCTTGAAGCCCACCCACAGTGACACACCTCCTCCAACGAGGCCACACCTTCTAATAGTGCCACTCCCTATGGGCTTATGGGGGCTATTTTCATTCAAACCACCATACTTCCTAATTATTCCAAAAACCACCTGGAGAACAAGCATTCAAATATATGAGCCTGTGGGGGTCATTCTCTTTCAAATTACCACTGTCCTAGATAGTAGAACTACAATATTCCAAGTCAAACGAAAAGGTTTTTAAGTTACACAAAATGGTTCTGTTAACATTAAGACCCACCCCTAGAATGGATAAAGAAAATATGGCACATATACACAATGGAATACTACTCAGCAGTAAAGAACAATAATATCATGAAATTTGCAGGCAAATGGATAGAACTAGAAAATATCATTCTGAGTGAGGTAACCCAGACTCAGAAGGACAAACATGGTATGTACTCACTCATAAGTGGATACTAAATGTGCGGGAAGGGATGGCCAGACTGCAACCCACAGCTCCAGAGAGGCTAGCTAACAGGGAAAGACCCTAGGAGGGACACATGAATGGCCCAGAAAAAGAGAAGTGGATGAGATCTACATGAGTGGACTGGGACGGGGGGTGGCAGAGGGTGAGGAGTTGGGGATGAGAACATGGGGAAACAGAAGGGTCAAACTGGAACAGGGACAGAGTGGGAGGGCAGGGAGGGAGATACCATGATAGATGAGGACATCATGGGAATAGGAAGAGACAGGGTGCTGGGGAGGCTCTCAGGAATCCACAAGGTTGATCCCACCTTGGACTGCTGGCAGGGATCCAGAGGGTGCCTGGACTGTTCTACTCTGGTGACCGGTCTAGCAAATACCCTGCCATCATAGAGCCTTTGTCCAGTGAGTGATGGAGGAAGATGCAGAGATCCATGGCCAGGCACTAGGCTGAGCTCCAGGAATCCAATCAATGAGAGAGAGGAGGGATTCTGCATGCGGGGGACATGGAGATCATGATGGGAAGACATGCAGAGATATCCGGCCACACTAGTGGAAGCCCATGAACTGTGGACTGGTGGCTGTGGAGCCCCCATGGGACTGGACTAGGCCATCTGGATATGGAAGACGGTTGTTTGGCTCAAACTGTTTGGGGGGCACCCAGGCAGGGGGATCAGGATCCGTTCCTGGTGCATGGGCAGGCTTTTGGGAATCCGGCGCCTGTGGTGTGGCACCTTGGTGCAGTGGGAAGGGGCTTGGACCTGCCTAGGCTCAGTGTGCCGGGCTCTGCTGACTCCCCATGGGAGACCTTGATTTGGAGGATGTGGGGATGGGGGATGGCTTGGGAGGAAGGGCTGGGGGGTTGGAGGAGGGAGGAGGTGGGATATGTGGGTGGTATGTATAGTGAGTAGAAAATTTCTTAATAAAGAAAAATGAAAATAAAGGCCCACCCCTTGGGGACCTGGTCAATATGCAGGCAATACCTTGGCTCATTCAGGATCCTGACAGCGTCAAGCGCCCATTGCTGCATGAGCTCTCTGTGCATCTCCTCATAAAAGTGGAACCCCCTCCTGCTTCTCTCTCTCTCTCTTTCTCTTCTCTTCCCAGGAGGTGAATGTCACATTTGCACCTCTGCGCTCTCTCTCTGTCTCTCTCTGTCTCTCTCTCTGTCTCTCTGTCTATCTCTGTCTCTCTGTCTCTCTCTGTTTTTTCCTGTTTTTTCTCTCTGTCTCTCTTTCTCTCTTTCTCTCTGTCTCTCTCTCTCTCTCTCTCCTCTCTCCTCTCTCTCTTTCTCCTCTCTTCCTTCCCCCAACCCCAGTAAAACTCTCCACATGAATGCTGGTCTGTCTGTTTTGTCTCTGTCTCTTACCGTCTTACCTTCTGTGGGGCACTTTGGCTCCAACTCACCAAGGTCTCCCTCCCTCCACTTTTAAAACACAACATTGGTGCTTTGAGAACTCGGCAGGCCCTCCAGGCGGTTTCTCCTGCCCACTAGTATCACTTTCCTACACCCGCATAATTGGTAAGCACACCCCTCCCTCCATGGGCCTCCTCCTTTTGTCTTTTCTCGAAGTCTTGGTGCCAGGTCCTGTGTCTCACTCGGGCTCAGAGCCCCTGGCCCCTTTTCCTGCACGATGATGTAGGGGACAGCTTATACCTATTCAGCACCCCACAGGCCCCTTGACTTTTGGGTGACAACACATTGGCCAGCCTGTGCTGCCTCATCGATCCTCGCTAAATTTCTGGGTCACTAGAGTTAGGCCCTTGGATCTTATTTCTCTATCTTACTCATGGAAAACATGCCTAAACATATCCACCTTGGTCCCATACCCCTTAGATACCAGTCCAAACAGCCACTTACCGGCACACCGTATCTCAGTATTTCATGGGACCTTTGCAGCTTCTGCCAGCCATCCAATAGATCCAAGCCCCCTTACCCAGAATACTTTGTCTGTCCTGTTCACTCTCCTCTCCCAGCCTGGGAGACCCATTCCTGACTTTCTCCCACCGTGTTGTCTCTCAGTCCTGCAGCTTGTTCTTTATATTGTATATTCTTATTTCCGGATTTTTAAGTTGGTCAGCTGATAACTTCCTGGGAAGTTTTGTCTGTCTTCCTATTTCAAATAAGTCTATTTCATATGTGCAGATGGAAATGTGTGACTGATGTGGCCACATGACTATTTCTGACTGGTTTTTGAATGTTTGAGATTATGTGTTCTGTATGTGTTCTACATGTCTTGGGAAGAGAAAAAAAACCACATGACCACATTGGCAGGTGCCATCTTGACTAAGGTCAAAGATAGAGAGGCCACATGACTTCATCACCATCTTTGATGAGGGTGAACATGTGGGCAGGCGCCATCTTGGCTAAGGTCAAAGACAGACAGGTCATGTGACTTCACCACCATATTTGATGAGGGTGACTGTGTGGGCAGTCCCCATCTTGACTAAGGTTAAAAAGAGTCATATGGCTCCACCACCATCTTTAGTAAGGGCAACCATGTGAACTGGATATATTTCTGTATGACAATTCCTGTTTTGCCCTAAAAATAAGGTTTAAGCTGCATTTCCCCTTTCATTCCCAGAGGGTCCCCCTGGTTGAATTAGGACAGAGCAGGTCTCTACTGCTGCTGCAAAGCGGAACTCTGTAGTCCTGATTTTGGTGTACTGATACCTGCTTGCCTGTGTCATTGCTGTTTTTGTGTTTCTGTCTACTAACCTCCTACCCGCCTCCCGCCCCACCTCCCTACCTGGGAGCATTTCATTGAAGGGCATGGTGCCACCAGGATGGATAGGAATGTAGGCTGCCTCCTCACATTGCTCCCTTGCTCTCTGGCCCAGAGTGCAGGCAATGGTGAGTGGGTTTTTCCTTGGCATGCTGAAGAATGAAGTGATGGGGCAGCACACTGAGCTACAGCAGCTCTGTTGTGACAATCTGGTTGCGAGATGTCACCCACCCATCTGGTTCTGATTCCAGTTGGAAAGTTTGGTTTGTCTTATTGGAAAGTTTTGTCTATTTCTCGAGAAAATTGTGTGTGCTTGTTTTGTTGGAAAGTTTTGTTTATGTTCTGGTAATGTTTGTTAAGTTTTGTTGCATGCATGGAGCTGAAACAGAAATAGTGTGGATATTTTTGCTGTCTCTACTGCCAACAGCCGCCAGTCACCACCCACCACGGCCATGGCTGCATTTATGTTCAGAGATCAGAATTTATCCCTGAGCTCTGGTCACTGGATTTGGGTTAGCAGGAGTTCAGATGACTTTTGATATAGATAACGTTAAAATTATTTTATGCTGTACTTCTTTATTGGAAAGCTGACTCTGGAGTTGGATTATGGCTCTTCCTTCGCTAGACCCAGGCATGCTTATTTAAAAGTTTTCTCTTTGTCACTCTGTCAGTCTGAGCCCCTGACACAGTGGCAGGGAGAAGGAAACAAAGCAGACCAGCCAAAAAATTGGATTTGGTTTATGTGAACATTCTGTACCTTGAGGTTTATAAGTTTATTTTGTTACATATGATTAAAAATCTATTAAAATTAAAGTTAGTTAAAACTAGTAACTGTGGGAATTGATAATTAAAAATCTATGCATGAATAAATTTATAAGGTTATGACCAACATGTCAGCTCATTTTATATATAAAAAAAATCAAGCCTTGCTTTTTCTAAAACTACTAGGTCTCTTGATATGAAAATATTCTAAGACATGAAAGTCTATGTAAGCTTTGAGGGTCTCGGAATATGGTTTAAGATATAAATACCAATTACAAAGGTATAAATAGATTATTTAAATGCTCCATATTACTTTCCCTTCTATGATATTGCTATATTAAGATTTCAAATGTTCAGAGTTTAACATTAATAGAATTCTGATACTGTTTGGTTCAAGATTTTAGATTTTCTTTGGTTCTCTTTTAAATATAAACTTAAAGATATTTCTCATCAGGCCAATGACATCTCTGTCCAATCTATACCTGGATCTCTGGATGAAGAAAAATATGCATGCTTTTAACCCAAATCTGTAGCTTTTGCTGTGACTCAAAGATATGAGTCTACTCCTGCTGCTTTACAGATACTCATTACCTGCTTTTGTATGATGTGGAATTTAATAGTGATTGGTAATACTAATATATCTAAAACTTTTGTGTCCTTTTGTAAAAGAAGAATTCATATAAGCTTCAGAAGATTAAAAGAAGTTGTAAAACTTGGATCCACTTCACAGAGGTCAAAAGGACTCCTGATAAGACAATAGAACAGCTTGAGTTTTCCCTACCTGTCTATTCCTGAGGATTGTATTTTTCTCTCTCCTGGTCTTGGAACCCCTCTCCTTCCCAATTACTAAGACTATAGGACTAAAAGTTCCAAATAAGTTAATAAATTTTAACTTCTGTTCCTAGTTTGAACTTGTCTCAACAGGTTTCCACATGGCTGGCAGACACATCCAAGCATCAGTTGCTGACTGCAACCTGCTCCAAATGGCTATGAGCTCTGGACTTGCTGAAAGCTGATGTGGACCAACCCAGCCAACGTGATTGTTCCCTGTCTCTACAGCTGGGTCAGATAACCACATGCTTCTGACAAATGCCCCATTGCCCAGCCTTTGACTAGCCTTTCAGCCTTTTTGGGTCCTGATAACAATGCTCCAGTGTCAGCCAAAAGCAGTTACAGGAGAGAATACATTGTCCTGCACTTCCTGCCCATAATAGGTTGAAATGCCGAGTAAAAAGAAAACTCCTTGACACAAGGTACATTTAAGCTCATTGTCATACTAGGAAACTGGGCCCAGAGCTGTCAGTTGATAGATTTATTAACTAAAATGGTTCTTCAATAAGATAAGACACTCGACCTTCTTTATGCAGAACCAAAGAGATATTATATGGCCTTAAGAAATTATTATTTCTATATAAATCATTCAGGATTATAATCTGGCTGTACCCAAAAATCAGAACTACAGGGCCTTAAAAAAGGCAGTAGATGTAGATATCACTGCTCTAGAAAAATCTGATACACATTTAGAGGAATTGTTCTCCTTTCTAGCTGAAATAGTTCTCCAGGATAGAAGGGGCCTTGACCTAAAATTTGTTCAAGTGGTTCCCCTGGTTAACATTCCTTTAACAAAGGGGCCTGTGCAAGGCCTTAGGAGAGCAATACTGTTTTTATGTTAACTGCTCAGGGGTCATTAGAAACTCCATGGCCCTGCTCAAAAAGCAGATCTATGACAGAAAAAGGCAGCAGCAACGAGGAAACCATGCTGGTGTCTGCCTTATCTAGCCCCTTAATGATCTTGCTTCTTTTGCTTATTTCTTGTGATGCAGCAAGATGGTGACCTAAGTGGTCTGGCAAAGGGCTTGGAGCAACTTCTGAGCCCATGAGTCTTGACCCTTTGTGGATTGAAAAAAAAAATCTCTTTGCAGGGGTAGCCTAGGCCCACCCACCTGTCAGATGTTTACATTGAGATCCATAACAATGACAAAACTGCAGTTGTGAAACAGCAATGGAAAATGTTGTGATGGGGGCCACCACAACACGGGGAACTGCATTGAAAGGCCAAGGCATTGGGAAAGTTTAGAACCAGTGACTTAGAGAATGTCTCTCCTTACTCAAGGTCTGTTCAAGCTTAAGAATATATGTCTAGCCTCCTTGTCTTTGCTAACTTTGTTAAGCTTAAGCTATTTGGACAAACTGAGTCATATAAAAGTTTTATTTTGATACTAGAAGAGCTTTAATTCAAAATCATTATTTTTTGGGCTGAACCTGACAGGGATAAATTGTAACATCCTAGTCTTGTGAAAGTTGCTAGCATATTAAAGACTGTTAGAGAACACAAGTGCTGCTGATGTAATTAATTATAGGGGTAAGCTTTACTTAGTCCCCTTGTATATGTTTTCAGGGTTGAGCTTAAAACAAGTAACTAGAAACAAAGTTGTCTATCCAGATATAGCTAAGCAATCTGAAATACTTCAGAGATCTGCAGAATATGGCATTTAAAATGTTGATCAAAAAGCTTATTATATAAGATAAAGGCTTCCAGATCCTAGCAGTGACTCAAGGTCTCCAAAGAAGATTGTAGGGCACCATGGTGTCTCCACTTGGATTATAGCAATGCTGACCACTGGGTAAGATGCCCCAATGTGACATCTGTCACCAGGACATGACCCAGACTGTGGACAAGCAGCAGGACATTGGAGAATTGATTGTACCCATTTTGCCTAGATGAAATAAGATCAGTCTTCCCCATGTTCCCCTTTCAGAGGAAAAACTCTTACCTTATGGACCTGGTGGCTGAAAATTGATGCTGTTCTGATACTTCTGCCTCCAATGATATGGAGACCTGTATATGGCTAACTGGGTATGGACTGGTTCCTGTAATTTTTAATAGATTCGGAAACTGCTTGGTCTGCATGTGGGTATAATTTATTCTTCTCAGATCTCTGATAGTATTGAGGGCTAGGCTAGCTGTAACTTAGTCAGCTTGGCAGTAGCAGACAACCAGATCCTTCCACAAGGCTACAGCAGGATTTTTATTTCCTCTGGTTATAGACTTAAAGGTATGTTTCATCAGGCTGAAACCAGGCCCTAGGAAAAATGCTCACACCCTTTAGCTCAAAGCCACAGCCTTTTGCTATGACACCAAGATAAAAATCTCTTCCAGTTGTTTCACAGACACTTGCAGGTTCCTGCACAGTCCATACCTCCTGCCAGACTTGTGCCAAGACCAAATCCTCAGGGACCCTCAAGATACACCACCAGCCACTGCACCCACCTAGGACACCAACTGGGTGAATACTAGCAGGTTAATTTCACCCACATGCCCACTCATAAAAACTCCATTATCTCTCAAGTTGTTGATACTTTTATAGGATGGATAAAGGCATTTCCTATCTCCATAGAAACAGAAAATGTGTGATGGCTCACGTACTCCTGAAGAACACATCATCCCTCAATTTGCCATGCCATCTCACCAAGCTCCTGGGACTTCACTGCTGGTACCACCTCTCTAGGCTCAAGCAGGCACCTACCCAGCAACTAGAACCTGGTTCTCCAAGATGTCCCAGTGAAAGGCATATCTGCTCTTGTGTCTCACTCATTCACCCTTGCTCTTCTCCATTCCATTCTTTCTGGTAGTTATCACTCTTCCTATGGTTAGCCACGCTCATGGGGCTGATGACAACAATCTATTTTTTTCTCCTAGCAACCTGACTTCTCAGCTCCCTCAAGGAACAGATGCCTGAGATCTCCAGGACGACAGCTAACTGAACGCATCTTCACTCACACCTCCTGCTGTGCATGACCTCAACTCCCACCCCCCTACTTTGCTCCAAATCAGCAGGAAGCAGTCTCGAGAATTCAGCGCTCCTCATTCCTGCCCCACTTGCCATTCATAACTCACCCTTTTTATAATAATCAAAAGGGAGGAACATTAACATTCACACCCACTTCTTGGGGACCTGGCCAATATACAGGCAATACCTTCACCTGCTCAGGGTCCTGAGAGTGTCATGTACCCAATGCTGCATTGTTTCTCTGCTCATTCTCTCATAAAAAGTGGAGTCCTGCCCACCTCTCTCTTCCTCTTTTCCCATGAGGCAGAGTGCACCTTCTCTCTCTCTCTCTCTCTCTCTCTCTCTCTCTCTCTCTCTCTCCCTCCCTCCCTCCCTCCCTCCCTTCCTCCCTCCCTCCCTCTTTCCTTCTCCCCTCTCCCTTCTCTCAACCCCAATAAAACTCTCCACTGAGTGCTGTCTGCATGGCATCTCTGTCTCTTACCCACCATGGAGCACCTTGGCCCCAACTCACCAAGGTTTCTCTCCTGCTTTTTTACAAAAGGTTCACTTATGTTCCTAACAACTACATTGGTCTTGGCCTGTATGAAGAGAGCATACTACTGTGGTATCACATGAGGTAGTAAAACCACCCAACTCATGGCCAAAAAGTGAGAGTGAGGAGGGGGATCCAGTCACAGTCACATTCCAGGGACATCCTTGATGGCCAAAGTCCCTAGTAGGGTCACTTATAGGTAGGTTCTGCCCCAGAGTACTATTGCTGGGGCCAAGATTTTAACATTAAGATCCCTGGGAGACATAAAGATCAAAACTGTGGTAACCATATGAGATCACAGGCATTGTGAACAGTTGAAAATGTATCTCCCATAATAGAAAAAAAAGAGTTAGTATAGGGCATGTGAGATGGCTTGGTAGGCAAAAGCACTTGCTGCCTGTCTATAAACATGTTGTTATATGGTTGAGGGTCACACTTGATTTACGTATTCTAAGAATACTTAACACAGTGCTCATGTGGTTAGTATAGCTAAAATCTGTGAGGAAGGTTCCAGAAAAAGATTATGGTACTAAAGCTGAGATTTATTCATAGGGCCAAGAGTACTGAGATAGATCCAGGATTGTGTCTTTCACATCTGGGGTAACTGAGGAGATTCTCAGCTCTCAGCCCAGTCTCATCACTTGCAGAAAACACTGCCCTGAGGATGTACTCTCCTGAATCTAAACATCCTTTGGGTGTAGCCCAAAGGTTTCTCTGGTCCTGCCAGGCCCCATGGCCCCACAGCTGCTTATAAAATAAATATTCAGAGGCTTAATATTATTTACAAACTATATGGCCTATGCAGGCTTCTTGCTAGCTAGCTCTTATAGTTTAACTCAACCCATAACTCTTAATCTATGTATCACCACGTGTTCTGTGGCTTTACCTGCATCCCATTACAGGTTGCTCCTAGGATGGCAGTCTGGCATCTCTCCCACTCCACCTTTCTCCTTCCTGTCTCTCTCCTTGAATTTCCTGCCTGCCTCTAAGCTGCCTTGCCATAGGTCAAAACAGCTAATTTATTAACTAATGGGAACAACACATATTCACAGAGTACAGAAAGACATCCCCCAGCATTTGGGCTTTCAATTTGTTGAAATATTACTTAGAGAAAGAAGCAATTCAGAAGTAAAACATTACCTTCAAAGTGAGTAAGAAAAGGCCTTACTTGTCATATAAATAATATAATTGAAGGGAAAAAATACAGGCAGTTTTCAAGCTGCATTTCATGAACTTGGTGGAAAACCATTGTAACAAGCTTTCTTGTAGGACTGTCTTTAGATCACCAGCCCTACACAACTAGGAAAGAGAACTACAGACCAATCTTCCTCATGAACATTGATGCAAAAATTCTCAATAAAGTACTAGCAAACTGAATTCAAGAACACATCAAAAAAATCATCCACCATGATCAAGTAGGCTTCATCCCAGGGATGCAGGGATGGTTCAACATACAAAAAAAAATCTGTCAGGGTAGCCCACCATATAAACAAACTGAAAGAAAAAAAACACATGATCATCTCATTAGATGCTGAAAAAGCCTTTGACAAAATCCAATACCTTTTCACGATAAAGGTCTTGGAGAGATCAGGGATACAAGGAACATGCCTAAACATAATAAAGGCAATTTACAGCAAGACAACAGCCAACATCAAACTAAATGTCGAGAAACTCCAAGAAATTCCACTAAAATCAGGAACAAGACAAGGCTGTCCACTCTCTCCATACCTATGCAATATAGTACTTGAAGTTCTAGCCAGAGCAATAAGACAACAAAAGGAGATCAAGGGGATACAAATTGGAAAGGAAGAAGTCAAACTTTCACTATTTGCTAATGATATGATAGTATACATAAGTGACCCCAAAAATTCTACCAAGGAACTCCTACAGCTGATAAACACTTCAGTAATGTAGCAGGATACAAGATCAACTCAAAAAAATCAGTTGCCTTCCTATGTACAAACGATAAATGGGCTGAGAAAGAAATTAGAGAAACATCACCTTTTACAATAGCCACAAATAACATAAAATATCTTGGGGTAACTCTAACCAAACAAGTGAAGGACCTGTATGACAAGAACTTTAAGTCTTTGAAGAAAGAAATTGAAGAAGATATCAGAAAATCTGAAATCCCATGCTCTTGGATAGGTACGATCAACATAGTAAAAATGGCAATCTTACCAAGAGCAATCTACAGATTCAGTGCAATCCCCCTCAAATCCCAACACAGTTCTTCATAGACCTCAAAAGAACAATACTCAACTTCATGTGGAAAAACAAAACACCTAGGATAACTAAAACAATTCTGTACAATAAAGGAACATCCAGAGGCATCATCATCCCTGATTTCAAGCTCTACTATAGAGCTATAGTAATTAAAAACAACTTGGTATTGGTATAGAAACAGACATGTAAATCAATGGAATTGAATTGAAGACCCTGACATAAATCCACACACCTATGAACAGCTGATTTTTGACAAAGAAGCTAAAATTGTACAATGGAAAAAAAGCATCTTCACAATCAGTGCTGGCATAATGGGATGTCAACATGTAGAAGATTGCAAATAGATCCATATCTATTGCCATGCACAAAACTCAAGTCCAGAGATCTCAACATAAATCTAGTTACACTGAACCTGATAGAAGAGAAAGTGGGAAATAGCTTTGAATTGGCACAGGAGACCACTTCCTAATATAACACCAGTAGCACAGACACTGAGAGCAACAATTAATAAATGAGACCTCCTGAAACTGAGAAGCTTTTGTAGGGCAAAGGATACTGTCAAGAAGACAAAATGAAAGCCTACAGAATGAGGAGAGATCTTTACCAACCCCACATCTGATAGAGGGCTGATCTCCAAAGTATATAAATAACTCAAGAAACTAGACATCAAAAAAACCCAAATAATCTAATTTAAAAACTGGGTGCAGATCTAAACAGAGAATTCTCAACAGAAGAATCTCAAATGGCTGAAAGACATTTAAGGAATGCTCAGCATCCTTAGCCATCAGGGAAATGCAAAACGAAACAACGCTGAGATTCCATCTTACACCTGTCAGAATGGCTAAGATCAAAAACACAGATGACAGCTTATGTTGGAGAGGATGTGGAGAAAGGGGGACATTCATCCACTGCAGGTGGGTGTGCAATCTTGTACAGCCACTCTAGAAATCAGAATGGTAGTATCTCAGAAAATTGGGAATCAACCTACCTCAAGACCTAGCTATACCACTCTTGAGCATATACCCAAAAGATGCTCAATCATGCCACAAGGACATTTGCTCAACTATGTTCATAGCAGCATTATTCATAATAGACAGATGCCCCTAGATGCCCCTCAACCAAAGAATGGATAAATAAAATGTGGTACATTTATACCATGGAGTATTACTCAGTAGTGAAAAACAATGACATCATGAAATTTGTAGGCAAATGCACGGGACTAAAAAAAAAAAATCGTAAGTGAGGTAACCCAGACCTAGAAAGACAAACATGGTATGTACACAGTCATAAGTGAATATTAGATGCAAAGCAAATGATAATCAGGCTACAGTCCACAATCCCAGAGAAGCTAGGTAAAAAGAGAACCCTAAGAGGGACATGCATGAATTGCCCCAGGAAGGGGAAATGGTTAAGATCTCCTGGGTAAACTGGGAGGGGGAGTAGAGTGGAAGGGAAGAGAATTGGGAAATGAGAGTTGGAAATGGCCGATTTGGGGCAGGGACAGAGAGGGGGAGCAGTGAAAGAGATATCTTGACAGAGTTAGCCATTATGGGGTTAGGGAGAAACCTGGTGCTAGGGAAATCCCCAGTAACTAGGCTGCAATCCACAGCCCCAGAGAAGCTAGGTAACAAGGAGGATCCCAAGAGGGACACATAGACCACCCTGGGAAGGGGGAATAGATCTTCTGGGTAAATTAGGGGCAGAGGGGGGCATTTAGGGTAGGGGATGGGGGATGGGAACAAGAGAGATGGGAGAGGGATGGAGAGGAAGAGCAATGAAAAGAGATATCTTGTTCTAATTTCTATCAGGTATAAAAGATAACCAGACTGCAACCTGCAGCTCCAGGGAGGCTAGCTAGCAGGGAGGACCCTAGGAAAGATGCATAGATCACCCAGTGAAGGAGAAATAGATGAGGTCTACATGAGCATACTGGGGTTGAGGAGGAGTA
>CABHPH010128934.1:0-27352 GCA_902168325.1 Peromyscus nudipes | reverse complement strand
AAAAAAAACCCCACTCTCATACATTGAATAAATTATTCACTTTATAAGCATAAACAGTCTAGAAAGGAAAAGCCCAAAACTGATTGCTCAGACTCTCTAGGGTAAAGGAAACAAACACATTTTTAAAAGAACTTCTCAGCTTCACGAGGTATCCTTTGCCAACCCCCTAAGGAGGTACCTCAGAATCTGCTGTGGGCTACTGCAGTGCCTGCCCACCTTCTCGGCAGCGAGAAATATGCTCAGCAGTGATTATCAACAGGGAAGAAGATCAAAAGGTTGAGAGAACGAGTAAGCAAGATAGGATTCTCCTAATAACCATTTCTTTTTTTTTTTTTTTCTATACAGGTCCTGAATGATAGAAGCTAGGGCAATCTCAAATTGGAGTCAATTACATGCAAACTAAGTTACTTCTGAGCTCTTTCTGTGGGAGCCCCCATTGCTCCAATCTTCTTGGCACACTGACAACAGGAGCACCAGTAAAGTCGCCGTGATTGGTTGCCAGTACCTGCACATGACCTAATGTGTGCCTAACCCTTCCAAAGTGAGAAGCAAAAAAAAAAAATAATTTTAGCCTATAGATTTATCGGAGGAAACCCATTATAAAGCCAAAAGATCCTTAGTCTTTTCTGCCAAAGGAGACTTGCCCAACACTTTGCCGGTTGTCACTGGAGCAATGCTACACTGAGGTATGGAAAGTAACCTTCACCATAGAAAGAGTCCAGTGTGGTGTGAGATGTATAACAGAAAGCACTCTGATGCTACAGAGGCTGGTAGGAGTATTATTTTGTCATTGTCTGACCTAGCCAAAAGCACGGGCCATCTTTACCAAACCACATTGTCCTCAGCTAAGTGAGTTAACCCTGTTTCTTGTTCTATTTATGAGGCAGTGATGATGGAGCAGAAAGGAGGAAACATAACTGAAGATTAAGGCTATCTCACATTCTCTCCTTCAATACTCACAATCTGATGAAATAGTTATCAAACACACACACACACACACACACACACACACACACACTCCTCATGTGTGTTTGTGGTATAGGTGATGTGTATGCATACCCTGCATGCATGTGGAACTCAGAGGATTCTCACTTTATTCCCTAGAGACAGGGTCTCTCACTGAATCTGGAACTTGTCATCTTTATTCCACCCATGTGGACCCTATTCCTTCCATGTCTCTTTCATCTTTCTAGGTTGGCTGCCCAAGGTTAGGTGAGGCTACTAGAAACTAACCATGCTGGGTTTGTTAGGTGGGCATTGGGTATCCAAATGCAGGTTTCTATGCATGCGCAGCAAGCGATCTCACGGTGATATTTCTCCACCCTCTGTTATGTCATATGTGAAAAGTGAAGAAACTGGAATCCATAAAGTATAAAGTGACATGTTGAATGGGACCCTGGTAAACAGCAGAGGTGGATGTAAGTTTGACTCAAACGTTAATCACCTTTTAACACTATGGTTCTTAAAGGTGAGGGCTGTATTTGTCCTGTTCTTGTTTCCCATGTACTACTGAACATATTGATTGCATGTGGGGTACTGTGTAAAGATTTGATGAATAAATGAACAATATATTATGTGTATAGACTGGTGGTGTGTAACAGTTTCCTCTGGGATTAGAAAATTCTAACCAGCAGGGAAGTGCCTTAAGCAGGAGGGTAAACAACTCAAAATAGCTTCAGAAAGTCCCTGAAACTGACCCAAGTCACTAGACCCCGCCCTCATAGAAGACAAGCTGCAAAGAAGACTCTTAGATCAGACCAGCTGCCTGAAAGACGCAGAAACCAGCTGAGCTGACTGGAAGAGGCATAGACCAACTAACTGAGTCACATGGCAAAAACACCCTCCAACCTGTAGGCTGTGAGGGTGCTCTAGGTTCCCCGCTTTTGTGCTGGAGTGGGCTTTGGTGATGCAGCTGTCTTTGAATCATTTCTGCTCCTGTAAGTAACTTTTAACTCATATTCCCATAAATAACCCCAATTAAATTCATTGGTTCAAGTTGGACTTCGGTTGTATTTGTACTTTGTTCTTTTTTGGGCTTCTCATCTTGGTTGAGTAGGTGTGTGTAGCATCTCCCTAGGAAAACACACATCTGGTTTACCTTAATCTATCTAAAAAAAAATAGATCAAACACATTCTATTGTCTGATACCCTGTGTCTATTTAGAAATAAGGGATTCATGTGTGTATAATAGTTCCGAGTCCATCCTACTTGTAATTACAGAACAACAGACTTAACAGAAATGACTTTCCAGTGGATTCAGTTCTACTTTCTGCATTTTCGAAGAATTCATGGATTGCTCTTTGAACATGAACTGGAATTTATCTGATGCTAATTTCCTTTTAGTCTTTGGGTTTAACCAGAGTATGAATACAGACTCGGTTCCTTTGTAGCAGAATATGATCCATAGTGAGCAGGGGGATCAGTGTTCACTTACCACTTGAGAATTAGTAGGCAATCTTTAATCAGAAGTTTGGGCAGGTATTAGAGACCAAATACTTTTATACTTTCAGAGCCATATTTTCTGTCTCAGGTTTTTAAGGTTGAGAATCACCTGCATCATGAGAATAAAGTGAAAATTTGGAAAGGACTGAAAATGCAGAGAAATGGCACAAACTGTCAGTCATACAACCATAGTGGCATGACTACTTTATAGGAAAAGAGACAGTGGTCACTGGGAATTGATGGGTATCACAGAGACTGTGGCCTTGTCAAACCTTAAAAGTTTAAATGCACCAAAGGTAAGTAATTGACCTTACAAATCAAGGAAGAGAACTAGAGGGGTAGCCTAGTCATTGATGGTTCGCTAGGTATGGGGAGTAAGAATGTAAAACAAGGTCTCTTCCTGAAGTAGACAGATTATCCAATAACCCTGTCAAATCTCTTCTTTCTCAAATTCCAGGCTCAAGAAACAATTTTTAGAGGTAAAAATGATTTAAATAAGCAAAGAAGCCTTTCAAAGCATATGTGTTATCTTTCAACCCTTTTCTCCATTCAGCCTACATGGTCAATACCACAGTCCTCACTTAAACAGAGCATGAGCTACAACAATAAAATAAAAATTCATTATTTATTCTTTTGGCTTTAAAAAAATCTCTTAGTGAAAAAAGAACTCTCTATGGATTTAGGGAACACAGGATAAGAAATGGTACAACTTCTCACTGGTATGATTAATAATTCCCTATGCTGAAAGATGTCAAATGTAGAAAGTAATCAAGGAACTGCTGCAAACATCTGAAAAAAAATGAGTACTTCTTAGGACCAGCACAATGATTGCTTAAGGAGACATAGACTTCCCAGATAGACTTGTATGGTTTATTTACAGATGAGGTCTATAACTCAGGAGATGACCAATATCTCAGAGGAGAAATAACTACACAAAGTAGTTAGGTTGTTAGGCACCAAGTAGGTCCTCAGCCAGCCAGTGTTTGGTTTGCTAACCCGCCACTAGTGCATCAGTTTTGTGAATTTGAATTTGACAGGTCAGGACTTTTCTAAAGCATATTTTTTTTTAATAATCGCATCTAAGTAGTAATTGTATTTATGGAAAAATGCTGGTGGGAATTATAGTGATAGATCAAGATATTACAGAAGAGAGACTCCTATACTTAACCACAAAATGGCTTTCTTATTACATATTGCATTTTCAAGATGCCCATGTGTCAGCCAAATATGGAAGCAGTCAATTCCATAGTCTTTCTGGTTACTACATGGGTGACTGAGACATAAAATTAAAATCCATGAAGCAAGAGGGTAAAAAAATAGAGAGGGTTTGATGAAAAATATTAACCTCAATGTTACACATGCACAGCTGTTAGCACCCTTCTGCCATGAAGGTAGATATATAGATTTATGAGCAGCTAACATTTTCAGCACAATGTTAGCAAACCACACCATTCAAGGAAAACAAATGAAGTTTGTAAAACCCTAGGGACTGTAAAGTTTTAGAAGTAAAACTAGAGAACCCCATGAAGCTGCATGAGAACAGTCAGAGACATCAACCGTTATATTTGCTCCTGGGCAAGGACCAGCTCTCCAACCTTAAAATGTCACCCAGTAAAGAAAGGACTAAGAAACTATAACAGCTTTCTAAATGTTATATTCCTTTTTCCCTCAACTTAGTGGGTTGAGAGAGCAACATGAATGATTTTTAAATTTTCTTTTAGAGAAAAATATCTACTTGAAAAATCATTCCTCTTGATCTCTTCTGAATCATTCCCCAAATAACTCACAGTGGTGGTTGACAATAAGAGACACTGATAATCTATCACATAGATGGATGCATGGGTATATTGATGTCTTTCCTTATGTGTATTCATATCCATTGCCACAAGATATAATAAATACCTTTATCTATTAATCTATACATATATGTAGCAATATATGTGTGTGTCATATATTATAGTAACATATATGTCTCATATATAATAGTAACAAATATTCTACCCTTCTTACTCAGAATAAGACAAAATACAAATATAACAAGATTGTCCCATTAATGTATTACTCTGTTCCTTCAGGGAAAAGCATATGTCTGACATAGGAGCCTTTTACACTTTTCAGACAATACGTGCAAACAAAGAAGAGGAAGCAAATTAGTATTAAGACTCTTATGAGAATCACAACCATTCACAACTCAGAGTTGTGGAGCCAGGACCCAATAGACACATCTATGAAATACCTAAGGCTCAGGGAACATTGCAGAACAGCCCCCTAGGAGACACAATTTCATAGCATACTCCCTGATCTTTTGGCTCTTAGGGGTGTCAGAAGCTATACCCAAAAGTTGCACTAACATGACTGTCCAAACATGAGATCCACAAGGATGGTACTCAGAGACTTCTTCATAGTCACTGTATTAAGATCTTACATAACAGATCTCAGGTATTAGAATCTCAACTGAAAACCTAGACACTTAATTTTGTAGAGAACTGAAAGGGTCTGCAATGCTGGATCAGCATCAGCATCCAAATGGGTCTCTGGATTTCCAGCATCTGCCAGCATGGTTCGGAGAGCCCTTAGAATATAGTAGCTCACATAGTGACAAAAGGTGAGCTTGGCTCCATTTTCTGTCTCAAAAAGTCCAAAAAGAAAAATATGCATATGTACACACACATATAATTCCTTACCTCTTCTGATGTCGTGCTTACTTTATCAATATTCAGAAAGTGTGCATGTTGCTGTGCTCTGGCCATACACTACACTATACTTTATGCTAGAAAATTACTTATTGATCCTCATTAGTATGGCATGTGCTCAGATTTGTTTTCTAGGGAATGGCAATAGAGTCTGGTCATTCATCTAGATTCATTCAACCTGTCTTATTATCATGTTCCTCAGTCAATGTTACAATGTAACTAGCCAGTGACAAAGAAGTATTACACTGAGACTCATTCTCTACCTCAGTCCCTATTATCATTCCTCCTAACACTATTTCATTTTACTCGGCTGTCCTAGCCCCTGAAACAGCTCAGTTATCTTCTCAAGCTGTTTGACAGAACTTACTTTAATTTTCTATTTAGTTAAAGGAATAATTTTTCAAAAATTACACACACATAATTAGTTTATTCTCATAGCCTGTTACACTCTAGAACTTAAATGAACACTGTGCAACACAATCTTCCTTTTTGGTAGGTACGAGTCTATGGCCAAACCTCTTAAAAGGAAGGCTGATACAGTGAAATGCCAAGAAACCATCAGAGAGTTGCTAAATAACCAAAGGGGTGAAGATAACTAGGAAATAAACACATGTTATTTTTGCATGTCAAGAAGCAAGCTGAAAGAGAGTAAGGTTGAATGTGTATCTACTGGGACAGTTAATTCTAGCAGATTCATATGCCTGAACTTACCTATAGAGCTTCCAAGTTCAGATCTAATTTCTTCTCAATACAATATTTTAAATTTTCACTAAACTGTTTATGTCTTACTTAATTTCTCTGATGTAATGCTTACTCTGTCAATAATCCAGAACATGTATGTGTGCATCTGCTCCAATCATACATACATTACACTAAGCTTTATGATAGAAAATAACTTATCTGTTCTCATTCATATTGACATAAGCAACAATTTGTTTTCCAGGGAATGAAGATGGATTCTGATCATCCTTCTATATTCATTCCACTTGTCTTCTTATCATCTCCTCAGTTGGTGTTAAGACATAGCTAGACAGCTAATGCCAAAGAAGGGTTACACAGAGAATTGTTCCCTCAGGAAAGAACAGTGCACCACCATGTCAGGAACTGTTACAGGCTGCATCAGCACTAAGAAAAGCAGAACACAGTCCTTGCCCTTGGGGAATTTGCAGGTAGTTTGGGAAATAAACAGATCAATACGCCAATGTAGTAAATGCTGTAATACAGTGGTATACATGACTCTGTCATAACAAAGTGAAAGTAATATCCACTTCTCTCTAAGGAGGTCAGCAATGATTTAATCAAAGTGACAACTTCTAGGTTGCACTTTAAAGACTGGGCTGAATTATATTAGCTTCCATAAAATAGCTATTGTTTTTAGTCACCTATAACATATAACAGAATTCCAAATGTAAGTATTTGGAATTTGGAAGAGTGTGGTCTCAAATTATTAAACAGCTTTGCTCTATTTACAGTTTCAGAAGATAGTTTCCATTGATCAGATACATAATTTAAGCCAACAAATGATGATTCTTCACATTTGAGCATACAGAAATTTAATTAAAGGACTGATAATAAGCAGCTGTGGTATATACATGACATACTAGAAGGGAAGGAAAACTCATGTCCTTAAGGTACCAAGATTAAAAAAAAACCCTATAACTTTTATTTCTAGACTTTAATTTTGTCTGGATGGCGTTTTTATAAATATGGAATTGTTAAATATACTTCAGCATGGCAAAAAGAATACCAGCCCCATTAGCTATCTGTGCACTAATTCCCAGAACCTTCAGATCAGTTCCTTTGTATGGTATAAGGATGGGTGCAGTTGTGGCTAACTAAGAGAGCGTGAAATGGAAGGTCACTGTGACCCTGGGATGCCCAGGTAAGCCTAATGCAAATGTCAGATCCTTAAAAGAGAGACAGGAGGATAGGAGTCAAAAGGAGATGTGCTGACGGAAGCAGAGGATAGAGTGGGATGCACTTGGAAGGTAAAGAGCCAAGGAATGTAAGCAGCCTCTAGAAGCCAGAAAGATAACGAAAGGGATTTGCCTCTGAAACCTCTAGAGAAACTTCAGTCCTACTGAAACCTTCCTTTATTCCTGCAAGACTTCAAGCATCAGGAAATGTAAGATCACAATTGTATGTTGCTTTAAACCACCAAAAGTACACGGTAATTCACAACATTACATGTGACTAATATATTTGCCCAAACCCGGAAATGAAACCCAGGTAAGGCCTGTGAGAACAGAAGACATCCAATCCTGTAGCACTTTGAGGAGTTCTATAAACAAAAACCAAATTTCCTGAAATGGTAAAAGGGACTCACTCACTAGGAATTTGTTGTCACAAGTACAGATATGATATTTGCTCTTTTTCTCAGTAGTTTTGAAATATGTCTTGAGGCTGACTTAACAACACACAGCCTTTTGGCTTCTTAGTTACTTTTTCCTAAAAAGAGTATCCTGAATCTTAACATGTATAGCTAGCTACTCCTCTACATAAAATTACCAGATCAACTAGAAACTGAGGAAGAGACCACAGTCTAGTTCATGGATATGAAGCAGAATTATTCATTGTGATGGCTAAGCTTCCAAAATAGCCTATCTCACTGAAATGACCTGACTTTAAGAAGCTCCAAGGAAGTGCTAAAGCCCAAATAAAAACACAGATGTTACTCTAGGGAAAACTGAACACCGACATCATTTGTCATTTTTCTTATGAACAAGAGCCTTGATAAAAACTCCTCTCTCAGAAAGCTAACCGTGAAAACTAGAATTCTCGGTTTACTTGAAAGATTATCAGGGCACCAGGCAAAGGAAGCTAGTAGTGAAATCTAAAGATTTCTGTGAGGCAGCACCTTTAGGTGATAGGATCATATAAAACATGGAGGGACCAAAACAGGATGTTATCCATGTTTATAAAGAGGATCCACGAAGTACACACAATGGCACTCAGTGTTTCTTTGTGTTTTGCAATATATATTTTTAATTATATATTCTCCTATGCTGGAAAAAATATAGAGAGAAATTTAAAAAAAAACTGGCATTTATCTTCAGCAACCTTAAAGTTTAACAAGGCAGACAGAGAGACTAATACAGAGGACCCCAAGACTATGTAATAGAGAATTCTATTCATGGGCAGTAAGGAAAACTTCCTTGAAAGAAATGTGAATTAAATTGACAATTAAACTAAAGGAGAAGAACCTTAGGAGAAAGAAATGGTGAATACTGCAGATACATAAATATCTGTTGCATAGGATTTTGGCTGATGCATGCAGTGTAGATTTATCAGGATTAGAAAGGATGTCAAAAAACTAGGAAAGATGATAGCTTGAGTTAAACTAGTAGCAGGAGACTAACGGACACATTCAAGAAGTATGAAGGAATCAAAATTGATACATTAAAGGTGGCCAGTGAGAAAGAAGAGTCAATGGAGTCGGTATGATCAAATACCAAGTGGATTGGCCAGTCCCTATGGTGGAGAACACTGGAAGAATAAGTTGACAAGTTGGAAATCATAAACTTTGTGAAGTGATCTGACACTCCTAAAGCCATCAAAGTGAAGCCATTGATGAGGTAGTTGGATATAGGTCAGTGGTGCAGAATTAAAGTTTCTGTAGGAGAAGAAACTTTGTAGTGGCAAATAAGTGCTAACTAGTTTCATACAACTAGATGGGGCATTTTAGGGAGGACAGTTAAAAGAGGCACTGAGGCCTTGGTCACCTAGGAAGTAGAAAAAAATAATGAAAAATTTTCAATTATGAATGTCATGATCTTCATTCTACCATGGATCAATCCTATGCTGTCTGTCACTCAACAATTAACTTTCTTTTAGAAGGGGTAAATGGTTTTTCCTTGAGCTTTTCTTCATTTTCCTTTTTTTTTTTGCCATTTCCTATAATCCATTTTTTAGAGGAATCCTTGAAAATGAAACAAGCTAATAAATTTGCTCAAGACTATATAACTAATTTAAGTTGGTCTTTTTAATATAGCAGGCTCCTCCCATCTCCTTGTATCGACTGTTGAGAAATAAACTGTACTCAGTTATCACAAACACTGAAAGTCTTAACTAAAAGAAAAAAATGTAACAAGTGAGCAATGATCCAGGTTTTCTTCATCAATGTCTTCCTTAAAAGATGGGTTCACCATGGTAACTATATACTCACTTCACAGAAGTAGAGGAAGGACTAGAACCCATTTGCTCAAGGGCAGGGCACAAAATTGTGTTTGACTCTGAGGTTAGATTGCATTCTCAAAATGAAGGATTGTTATAAGAAATCTCCTACAAATATTGAGAATGAGTCCTCCATAAAACTACCTCTAGAAATACTAGTGCTTCTCCAGGCTGCCTCTGGCTTTCTTTGGCTTCTCAACAAATAACTTTGATGGTTGGGGGTTTTCGGCATCTGTCTCAGTCTTTACAATAGCTGTCAGTCAGCTATTGGATCGGCAAGGCTCAGGCGGTCCTTTGATAATTCCTTATAACACATCTTGCCACACAAACAACATGAAATTTTTGGTTCAATTAGACCCTTAAGGATAGCCAAATCCCTACTTAATGTAAAAACAATGAACAAACAAAAATATGATATATTTTAGACCATGAACTACTGAGAAACATAAGACAACTCTCAGCATCCCAGAATTTATAACTTATTAATAGCTCAAGGCAGTTTTATCTTACAAAAGAGTAAGCAAGAGAGGGAGTTAAACTTATATTCAGGACTGAGTAAATAGCAGAGACATTCAAGAGTTGAGCTGGTGTTATAAGCTCTGTGCAGTGTGTGTGTGTGTGTGTGTGTGTGTGTGTGTGTGTGTGTCTGTGTGTGTCTGTGTGTATGTGTGTGTGTGTGTGTGTTATACATGTTATGGTTTAGATAGGAAATGCCCCTTATAACTCATGTACTGAAGACTTGGCTACTGACACAGTTCTCGGAAGTGGAGCTTTTGGGAAATGATTGGATCACATGAGCTCCAACTTCATGAATGGATGAACCCACGAATTGGCATTGTAGGAATGAAATGAAAATGTTCAGCTATGGGCCTGCTTAAAGGGAGTAGGTCACTTGTAGCATTCCCCTGTCTCTGGTCCCCTTCTCATTTGGCTTTCTTGCTAGTAGGAGTCATTAGCTTCCCTTTGCCTTGCCACATGCGTTAAAACAGTAGAGCCTGCCTTTCATGTATTAAAATCACTGAAATCATGAATGGAATAAATTTTTCTTTCTCTAAGTTACTCTTTCAGAGTCATGTCAATGAAAAAGTTACTATTACAGTACACATCAAACACGATTAGAAAAGAACAAAATGGGTTCTGAATAATGGAAGGCATCAAATGTGGCTGTGTAAAGCAAAATTATTGAGGTTTACCATAGAAGTTTCAACTGTGAATAGTCATTATTATTGATTGTCCCTATGATTGCATGCTGTGTCTCAGAATATTTCATGTGTCATCCTTAAAAAATAAGGTCACAATTTTCCATTTATTACCAAGTATTAACTCTCAGATTCAAAATACATTTTAATCAAAATATTGAAAGTAAGTTTGTTTTAATCCCCGAGTCTTTCTAGCAGCCATGAATTTTGGTATTCAAATAGATAAATACTCACCATAAAATATTCTATACTGGCAGATGTTTGTAGAAAAATTCCAAATCAGTGACAGCCTAGGAAAATAACTGACTTCAAAGGCCCTTAACAAGCAAGTTGAAAATAAGAAGAGTACTGTGAAGCGAGTTTTGAAAAGCCCGTACAAGAATTATACTGTGAATCACTTGGGACAAAGAGATAATGTGGTAGTCACAGTGAAAGAAAATAAATGGACCAGATGTAGCTCACCAGGAAGAGGGCAAACACTAGAGAAAGAAATCATCCTTAAGCTGGGCAAGAAAGCCCCAACCTGACTCCAGGGAAATGCCTGGAAAGGTCAGCAGGAGGCTCAACTGCTAGCTTGTGACCCAGAAGCCTTAAGAGAAGTTGAGTGCTTAGCCCCAACATCCACCACTTCCAAATGCAAATCCCATGGGGAGGCACAGTCATTAGAGTGACCAGCCTTCCTGGCGACTAATTTCAAATCTTTTTCCTATGTCAATCAGCCATCTGCACAGAAAATTAAATGGTGTAACCTTAATAGCCTGAGATGTAGTTGCTTCATCCTAAAATTGTGGAAGCTGCATTTCCCACCTTTCTATCCAGCATGAAAATAAGATCACTAAAGGATAAAGACATTGCCTCACACTAGCTTATTGTTCAGAGGCTGAAAATGCATTGTACAAACAAATGGAATAGCACACACCCTTTCTCCCACATAGTAAGTACTGCAACTGTGCCATTTATTTCTTCCAAAGAACATCTAAGAAGTTTAGGACATGGGCATCATTGAAATTTTAAATTTTAACCTTTTCTCTTGGTGTTTAAGAATGCTCAGAATGCTTGCCCTGATACTAGGTAACTTGGAGGATCATGCACAGAAAGTTTCAGCATGGCCTACATTTTTTCCATCTTTTACTGTGTTTAGACTTGCAGTATGGAATTACTAAGGAAACGAATCACTCATTTTTCCCAGAAAACAATTGCTTAGCATCTACTATTATGCAAGGCATATTTCCAAAAGCTAGAGTTAGAACAAAACAACAAAACAAACAAATACAACTTATATTCTAGTGAGCCAGAGGTATTGGTAAGTAATGGTATGAAGCATAGGAGAAACATATCCAAATATAAAACAGCAGAATGCCGTGACCAATCAGGAGCCAGAATCTGTCATCCTATCTTTAAACTAACCTAGGAGAGTTACAGGATAAGTGAATTTGGGAAGAGGAAAATGATAAAGATTTTTGCTGCTCAGACCTGGAGACGAATGTGTTAGATGTGACCTTTGCCTTGACATTTGCAGAGCCTCCTATTATCTCCTCTTGACAATAGGTTACAAGACTTGATTTTGAAAACATTCCAAGACATAATATTAAAAAGTCAAATAAAATGACTTGCTATTCACTTCAGAGACCTTTGGCACTTCATTTTTTTTCTTTCATTTTAATCCAGTTGCAGGCATTAACAGTAAGTAGTTCAATTCCTTTCCCAGTGTTTTGCTGTTCCATATCTTTCTTGACTGTAACCATGGGCATGAATGACGATTTCTCACATCTTTGATACTTAGGTTGTTTCTAGACATTGTTTTAGTAGAATTTAAACAATAGATTGATGCAAGACCTTCCAAGAGGTTGACATCAGGTAGGTTTGTTCCTATCAGATCTTTTCATTCATAGTTTAAAAATACCAAACTTCATTTTAAAAATAGGCATATTGGAAACTAGTGTGTATTTCTCGAATGGGTAAAAACTGATTTTTTTTCCTTAAGTAAAAAACCAAACCGAAATGAACGAACATCAGAGTTTCCCAAAGTAGATCAGGCATGAAGGTAAAATTCAAATCCTTAACTAACTGGTAGATGTGCAATCTGCTCTCTACTTCTGTCAGCTCTCTTCCCTCCTTTACCTCGCCTAACCCTCGTGGCTCCAGGATTTACTTTTCTATGCCTCTTTCTTGGCTTCCTCTGAACCCCTTTTACTGGATACTTTGCTAAATAGCAAGGACCCCTATCTACTACAAGTGCCTTAATCATTTAGGGAAAAGTTAAAACAGCCATTTTCTGTCTTATCTCAAGCAGAAATCTTCCCTCCCCCTTTATCTAAACACTGCCTTCCAAAACCTTGGCCAACCCTCACCTAGACAACTTCAGCCAGCGTAGAGCCTTTTGTATCCCCTTAAGTATGGCAATTTAACAGCAGCGAAGAAAAAAATAATGCTACAAGCATTCTTCTTCTAACCTGGTGGAGCTTTTACTTTCCTGGCTGGAAGCATTTGGGCAAACAGCTATCTCTGGCCTGCCTAGAACATGTTCTCATTATTGGCTTCCCAGGAGAGGAAAAAGGAATGTACAGACAAACATGCTTCTTTGATTCTTCTTTGCCAAATACTCTTTCACTTAGGAAGAAGCCAAATAAGAGAGATCACAGACTGGTCATTGACAGGGTCTTATGATAAATAAAACAACCCCCAGTTGAAGGGGTAAGTGTTTTTCCCCAGGACATTCTAGTTATACGTATGTTTCATATTCCTAAGAAAAGAATAACAGGGTTTTCCCATGGCATGCTCCTGGTTTCCTTCTTTGTGGACCATGATGTCAGCTAAGGTCAGTACAATAAAATCAACCTGGCGGGGCAGGAGTAGATTATTATGCCACCTTTCTAAGTCTTTGAACTACACATCAAATCTGAGCTGATCATACTCTTTGAACCTGACTGTGAAGCTCACAACAATCTGCTAAGCTCTGTGATCATCAATGATTCCAGATTTTCCAGTATGACCATGCTTTGTCATCAAAGTTAGAAACCAAATGATGATGTTGGAATCTAGCCTAATAAGAACCTGATGTTTGTTTCTTTTTAGCA
Source organism: Peromyscus nudipes (assembly GCA_902168325.1). Lineage (NCBI taxonomy): Eukaryota > Metazoa > Chordata > Mammalia > Rodentia > Cricetidae > Peromyscus > Peromyscus nudipes. The sequence continues at coordinate 13,768 of CABHPH010128934.1, read as the reverse complement.
CTACTGATCTTTGTGGCAGGACTGGTCCTTTGAGATTACCATAATCCTGACCCAACTTTATGTTCTAATTCTTCTCCTTTTCCCTCTCAATAACCTACCAAGTCTATTTAGTTTTGTCTGTTTTGTCTATATGTTCATGGGTGTGGGAGCAGCCACTAGAGCCTGGGCCAACTACCATGGCCTTGTCCTCCCAAAAGAATGCTTTTCCCATGTCCAGGAGCAATCAGCTGCCAATATCTCTTCAGTTAGTGGATGGTCTGGAAAACACCTCCCTTATCTATGTCAGGATTTTTTGAGTGCCTTGCTCTTGAACAGGCAACCACAGCTGCTGTGAGTTTGTGAGTGAAATGCCATGTCATGTTCAGATGATAACATTTCATAGTACTCCTTCCTATCCTCCAGCTCTTACATTATTATATTATGGTCTTCTTCCATGATATTCCCTGACACTTGTGGGGATAAGGGGTGATTGATAAAGGTGTCCCATTTAGAGATGACCACTCAGTCTCTTATTCTTGGCACTTTGAAAATTTTTCCATTTCTGGATTGACTTCTGTCCACCGACAAAAGAAGCTTTTCTAACCAATGTATAGAGAAGTATATATGTAAACATACATATTTAGTAGGCAATTTGACAGCATCATCAATCAGGAAAATAAAAGTAGGTTCTACCCTAGGGCCTATGATCTCTCCTGCCTTGGGCTTTTGACTAAGATGACAGTACTAGGCAGGAAATTCTCTCCAATGGAGCAAGCCTCAAATCCAGTTAAAAAGCTGTTGGTTACTCACTAACAGCTGTGCCAGCACTGCGCCAGAACATTCATGCTAGTTAGTGGGTCCTGTTCGATAGATGTGGCAGAAGTTGGATAAAACAGACATATTTCATTTTATACATGTATGACATTCTCAAGAAAAAAATTTACAATTAAAAAGGTTTGAAGCTATATGTTTTAGAATGGATGAGTTGATTTGTTCTGACTCTTTTCACTAAGTGTAAAATTCCAAAACTAGGACAAATATTCGCTTTTCTTACTGCAGGGTGATACAAATTTGAAAAAAAAATCTTTTAAAGTTAAGTGTTTTTTAGTCTGATATACATATCATTTAAGTATTTCAGTTTAATACAGAACCCATTTATGCTTTTAGGTAAACTGAGGACTTATCCAAAAGAAAACAATTAAAACAATTAAAAATTAGTCTTCAAACAATTATTATATTCTAGTTTACAAATAAAGGGTTAAAATGAAGTATTACATAATCCTTAAATTATAGAAAATAAACCCTAACTGTCATGATAGAACTCTCATCCAGTGACTGGTGGAAGCAGATGCAGAGATCCACGACCAAACCCCAGGTGGAGCTCCAGGAGTCCAACCGGTGAGAGAGAGGAGGGATTATATGAACAAGAGATATCTAGACCATGATTGGAAAAAGCACAGGGACAAATAGCCAATCTAGCGGAAACACATGAACTGTGAACCAATAGCTGAGGAGCCCCCATGGAACTGGACCAGGCCCTCTGGATAAGTGAGACAGTTGATTAGCTTGAACTGTTTAGGAGGCCCCCAGGCAGTGAAACTGGGACCTGTCCTTGTGCATGAGCTGGTTTTTTGAAACCTAGGGCCTATGCTGAGACACTTTGCTCAGGCTTGGTGCAGGGAGGAGGGAGGACAGGGGAATCCGTGGCTGATAGGTAAAATTAAATTAATTGTAAAATAAAAATAATTATAAAAAAAGAAAAAGAAAATAAACCAAGAAACTGTAAAAGTATGCACAAGTTCCCTCAGAGTTCTTTAAACATTTTGTCTTTGAACGCCTAAAAAATTTCAAAAGTAGTATGTGGTGATATTTTATATGTGTACCCTAATAAAACTTATCTGAGAATCAGAGGAAAAAGCCAGCCACTATATTAAACATAGAAGTCAGGCAATGGTAGCACACACCTTTTATCCTAGCATTTGGGAGGCAGAGATTCATCCAGATCTCTGTGAGTTCAAGGCCACAGTGATGAATAGAGCCAGGCATGGTGACACACGCCTTTAATCCCAGCACTAACCATAGATGTTTGGAGGTCTGTACAGACAGACAGGAAGTGATGTAGCTGGGTGGAGAGAGGAAGTGAGTTGGCAAAACAGAAAGGCATATAGGCATGGGTATATAGGAAGTAGCTCTCTTTGGAGACTGTGGGCTGGTAAAGTGAGGTTGGCTGCAGTTTTTCCTATTTCTCTAATATCTCAGGTTTTAACCCCACTCTCTGAACTTCAGATGAATTCCCAGTAATAGTTTTTAAATTCCTCAATAGAAGGTGGATTGTTCTGATGTAGCCATTGTCATTTTTATTTTCATTAGTTGATCTAGATAGCATATCTATTAACTACATATCTCAGCACTTGAGCGAAAATTGTTGTATGCTGGATGGAAGCCAAAGAGTTTATCCCAAGTGGCTTTTAAAAGTTTCACAAAATATTTATAAAATGTTACAACCAACATGTGATGAATTTCTGGCACGCATAAAGGTAGATATGGTGGGAAGTTGATAAAGAATAATGCTTAATACATGGAATTGACTTTAATTCTTGGTTCTGTGAGGTTAGACTAATTGTTCAGTTCTTAAAAACTCTGTTTGCCTATCTGAAAAATGGAACTATCACATAGAAAAAGTACATGCAGCACAGGACCCCTGATATGAGCAATGACAGCCTCTATCATCATATGCCAGTCTTTTTAGGGCATGCTGATCCAGGATAGGATGGAGTAGTCCTCTAACCAGAAAGATTTTCAAGCTGTTACTTGAGAGAAACTTAAACTCTGACCTAACAACTCAGAAACATTCAGAAGAGACAAGGAGAGATAGTGTCTTTCTTGGAAATCTAATGCAATTACCCCCACAAAAAGTTTATTGAGTACTGTTCACTAGGTAAGGTGTAGGGGTCAGGAGATTTAAAATGAATGAAATGGAAATCTTGTTCCCATGAGGCTCACACCATGTTGATGGAGGAGATAGACTCAAAAGGTTACAAATCCCTAAGATGACATTCAAAGGAAGAGTAGCATGAGCTTAACCTAGGAAGGTCAGGGGAGCTTTGGAGAGTGGGCAGGACTGAGACACAAGCTGGGGCTGCTTGGTTAGGTGCAAAAGGATTTTCTTATTTTCTGTCAACGGTGTCTCTCCTTGCCTCACATTCAGGATACTTCTTGAAGGCCAAAAATTTCAAACATCTCTTTCTAAGAGAAATTTAATAACTTAGAGAAGATAAATATCTGTTACCTATAAAAATTAAAAAAGAAGCAAGACCATTTGCTTTACCATTACATACTGTGCAACTACTTATAATAATTGCTCCTTACATAATTTAAGGAGCAAAGAGTGAAAATTGTCACTTTTATTCTGGACCCTGTACCTGCCTTGTAAAGTCCAGGGGTGATGACTATGTTTACTCTCAAATATCACTTGATGTCACTGTTAGAAATTATTTGGGGGAGCCATGGCCATAACTGATTAAATTATTTATATTTGTATATTTTAGAGTAACACTGGAATGGATATTGCACAACAGAGAAGAAGCCAATTTCTCTGCCAAGTACTTGTCATAACCTTAATTAAGCAGTTCATTTGGTTAAGAATCAATGATTTATAGAGGAAAGACACAATGGCTGAGGAGAATAAAAATGTCTGACAGATTAAATTTATTGTTTGTATTCTTCACATTCGATCTTGTCAATTATGATCAAGTATGAAGTATTACACATGTTAATGTGTAATTGGGGCATATTTACTTTGAATTACAGGCTATATAAAATTAAATTTGTAAAGTCACCTGAAGCTTCCAGTTAAGCAGTAGTATATGGGCTCAGATTCTCTCAGTTCTAATACTGTCAAATGTCCACACAAATGCCACTAAATTGCACAATAAACATCTAGTAAGGTATAAGTGTCGGTGTAAACTCCAAACTATATGGCCACTTTTGTTCTTCATATTTTTCAGCTGTCCTATATTAAATGCATAGCTTGAGCCTTGCTGTGGAAGACAGAGCACCCTTAAAAAGACACAGAAGAGCACCATCTGTTCATGCTCAAAAAATTGAGGAAAAGATTTTTTTAACTTGTTAAATCATAAAAAAATTCTTTCCAAAAAAGTATACTGGAAACATGTGGATGTGGGGTTATAATTAAAAAGGAAAGCAAAACAGCCTTCCTCCAAACCAATGAAACTCTCAACTCAAAGCTACAGCTGAGCCCATGAGAGTAAAATTGGGGGTATGCTGAAAAGTCTTGAAATGTGGACACTATCACTGACCATCTGGTTACATTCATACTCAGAGTGAAATTTTAAAATTATTAAAATATTTATCCAAAAGCTTAAAATGGATTCATTATACCTGAAGATCTTAATTCTGTCTTTCCCCCAATGAAATTACTTCAGTTACCTTTGGTGACATTGTAATAATATGGACACCAAGAGACATATAAATATCCAGCCCACTTAATCAAGATCATAAGATTGGGCGCTAAGTAAGTACACTTCCATCAGACTAGAACAATAATAATCATTGATAAAAATAATAATATTTTACCAAATGCTCACCGTTAATTCCTGCATATAGGAAAATGAGGGTTGAGAAAGTGACCATCATTACATTAATAGAGAACTGAAATGGGAGTTCACATCTATGTGTCCCTGTTCCATTGTTTTCCACGCTATACTGTCTCCCTAGGCTATGGAGTGAGGTTTGTTTGCTCTTTGAGTTAGGTAAGCAAGATAACTACAAATGTTACAATTTATAATCCCAACTGCCCAGTTACATTTAACCAGTTCAAAGTTCCTCAAACTATTCTGTTGTTCAAAGGCTATTTTTGATAGTTCAAGGAAGTTTCTCAGAAATAATGACAGGACAAACAAATATCAACAGCAGACCAATAACACTCTGTTCCTCCCTTTTGTTCACTTATTTTTCCTTCTTCTGCCCGCATTTCTATGGGATATCCTTAATGGCCATCAAGCAAATAAAATTTTTCCTTAAGAGAGTTAACTTCATGTATCAACTAACACTATTTCTGGATGCTTCTATGAGGGTGCTTCAGGAAGAGGTTAGCATTTGGATGAGTGGACTAAAAAGATATACCTTCACCTATATTAGTAGGCATCATGGAGATGGTTCATATTAATATCAGAGCAAAAGAAATCAGAAGAAAGGTGAATTTTCTCTTTCCTCTCCCTCCCTTTTCTCTTTATTTATTTGAGTTAGGATATCCCACTTCTCCTTCCTTCCGATATTAGAGCACTGTTCTTGTATCTTCAGAAACAGGCATACATACCAGCACCTCCCTTTTCAAATCTTAGGGTTTGGAGTCAGGCTGAATTCATCACCAGCATTCCCCGGTTTTCCAGCTTTCAGATGGAAGATGATCAGATTTCTTGGCCTTCAGAATTTTGCCAATCAAATTTCATAATAAATATGTACACCTCCCAATTGATCTTGATAAATGCACTTTTGTGCATGCAATTTGTTAAATTCTTTTGAGGATCCAAACAAAAATATCTTTTCATTTTAGCTTCTAGCCTCTCATCTCTTCCCCTCTCTCTAGGAAAAGTCAGTATCAATCCATTCTTCTGCTCTTTTCTAGGAGAACAACTCATCTAATTTGCTCCTACTTGCATCTAAATCCTTCTTCCCTTACTGAAGAGAATACAACAGTGGCAAACATGTATCTTCAAGATCTTCAGCTGTGATACAAGGGCAAAGTACTCACCCATAGCTGAAAAGCTTCGGAGGGACATTTGGGCTTATTGGGAAAGACTAACACAAATAAGTTTAATGTCGTCCATAAAAGAGGGAAAACAGGCATACATGCCTTGAGTTTTCTATCTGTAATCCAAAGATCCCTATGCACAATTCAAATGTTTTCAGGAAACTTTTCATTAGCCCTAACTATTGTGGCATTTTACTTATAAAGGTACAAAGAAATATAAAGGCATAATTGTAATATTTATAGTTACTTAAAAGGGCAAAGTAAACAAGATACATTATAAAATCTAAGTATCAAAAAGTAGCAAAGAGAATGAATGGCATAAGAAGGCATTAAATGCCTGGAGGCTATAAAATATGTGAAGGTTTCATAGTGAAGGTGAGACTTAGACTGGACTAAGACATAAATTATTTGCAAGATTTATGTCAGGTGACAAGAGATGAGTACTTTGGAAAGGAGTATCCATTTTAACAGTGATATGTTTAATAGCAATATAAAAGCATAACTGGTCAGTATAATAATCAACAATTGGTACTATAAAAAAAAGTAGGCATCACTATGGACAAAGAATGGAAATGAAGGAAATACAGTTGGATTATGGTGAATCATTGAATATTGGCACAGTTGAGGCAGAGTAGGGTTAATGATGCTAACTTCTCATGTTGAATACAGTTATATACATATATATATCATACATATAGTTATATGATAGGCTATGTGCCATCTAAATTTTTACTTCAAAGGTCAATGATAACTATTCTCTCTCTTTAAAGAATACAAAGCTTTCGGAAGTTAAAAAAAATATTTTGCCAAAGATATTCAACAGAAACCCTAAAGGCATTACAGGAAAATTATAAAGATTAGAGATGCCCTAAGTCAAATCCCTTGTTGTGACTAGTGGTGCTGAGGGTGAGCTAAGGTGCCAGAGGGACAGTACATCTCCATCTCCTTGGTTTTAATTTATCCTTCTCAGATTTAGGTAGTCTAACAGAATTCCAGCTCAACAGGACTTAAGACAGATAAAGGAGGCAACACATTAACGTGGTTCCCACACACAGGAGATTCTAATCTGGCCTAGAAGTTACCACTATAACCATGAGGCACTTTTTGGTCAAGTAATCAAGAGTTCTGTAATGAAATATATGAATATTCACATAACAACGTAATGAGTGAACACGACGTATAGGTACTTTCCGTTCCATGTTAAGTATCATTAATAAGCTAGTTTGCTGCAAACTTCAGTTCTTTTTTATCTTACAGGTCAAAGATCCGAAGTGTTGACAGGGAGAGGATGACTCATGTGCTTTTTGTATGAACGTATTTTTAAGAGACAAAAAATTAAACGAAAAGATTCATTTATATTGCACTTTTTGGATATCAGAACTGTGGTCAGAGTCCCAAAACTAGAACTTGTCTTTTCTGGCACTTCAGAAAAGTACAAAAGGTCCAACTTCCCTCCCAGGCATCAGGCAGATGATTAATTGCAGTGTAAAGAAGTCAGTCCTCCACGACACTGCATTCTGGAGTTCTCGGGACCCTTAATATTCACACTCTTATCAAATTCAATCTATGCCATTTTTAACAATTTGAGTAAGAAGGTCACACTGCCAATTCTGTGTCTATCTCATCTGTTTTCTCCCTGGAGAGGATGGAAAAGTCCTCAGCCAGCTCCCTTTCCCCCAACCCCAGGATTTCTCCCTAAGACCTGACTATTCCTGAAAAGACATGTCATCCCAGCTTTTCCTATTGTGCATTCAGAGTCTTCTTCCCTCACCCCACTGAAGCCATTGACATGAAAAGACAGTGACAACCAGACCCTGACAGATGATTTCTAGTCCAGTTTCACTGTGACCCCACAGGGGCTTCCGTGAAGGTCATTTTCAGAGCTGTCTGCCTTTTCCATCTGGGCTGTACTGAGCTAAGAACGTCAGGGGCATATTGTATGGACAGGACACATGCCAGACTTTGGAACTCAGTGAGTAAAGGAGTCCACCCCACCCCACACACACTCAGCACATATCATGCTGGGACCCAGAGTAACGGGTATCCTATTGGGATGTCTTTTCTTAGACTTTTGGTTGCCTAGCAACAAGACTATGCTTCTCTCCTAGTCTCCAGTTCTTAGGGCTTTTGCTTAGTTAGCCTGATCATCAGAAGAAATCCTCTGCTATATCCTGTCTACGTTCTCACTAAGCACAGGTACTCCAAATTTGGTATTATGTAGTGATTTTGGCTACACAATGGCAGTGTGAATCTTAAGATTTCCTTTCTGCGACCTATTTGCACTTTATATATGTCAGTATTTCCTTAGCAGTTTTAAATATACTGTGTCCAAAAGAATTCACAGTCGGCTCCCATCTTTCAAGACAGATGCCTATAATACATATGCATGCACTGGATAAAAGTTGGAAGGGTATAGCACAGTACAAAATAATAGCTGCAGTCCCTTCATTATAAAGATATTAGCATTTTAAAATTGTCTTTGATAAATAATTTTCCATTGTTAAAAAAGAATTACCATGACAGAGAAACTATTAAAATATATACATTATTAAATTAAGCATTAAAATAAATACAAAATAATTCTCAGAAATTAAATATGTGTACATATGTGCATTTTCAACACTTAATAAAATGAGTTCCATGGCAGGGTGTGGTAGATTAATAAAAAATGTCAACTCTGCCCCCCCATATATTTATATGTTTGAACACTTGGTCTCAAATTGTTGGAACTATGTTGGAAGGATTAGAAAATGTGACCTTGTTGGAGAAGGTGTCTCAGTGGAATTGTGAGGCAGCTTTGAGGTTTAAAAGCCACAGGTCATGTGCATTGTGCTCTCTATCTCCTGCTTGCTGTTAGAGATGTGAGCTCTCAGCTGCTGCTCCCAGGCACCTGCTGTCTTCTACCTCCTCTGCTCCACCATCATGGATAACTCTCTGAAACCATATGCCCAATTAAACTCTCTTTTATAAGGTTCCTTGGCCATGGTGTTTTATTGCAACAGCAGAAAAGTCACTAACACAAAGCGACAAGATTGCTTTCTTAAATTCTGAAACTTTGATTTTAAATCAAGCAGTCTGAAATAAAACACAACATAGTATTTACATGTTTCTACTCATTTGTTTAAAAAGGCAGAAGGGATGATGTCCATCACTCTAAGGAGAGCCAAATGAGCAGATTGTCATTTCTTAAAGCTTAAATGTAGTTTCGACCCAAATTGTGTTCATTCACTTGTGTACTCAGAAACAATTTCTATTTTTTAGCTCATGCTAGACACATGAAAAACTGTGAATGCAGAGGTCCCTGCCCTCCAAAAGTTCAGAATGTATTAATAGTAAGAGTAGGTGTTGAAGAAATAAGAAGCATCATCTACTGCCATAATTCTTCAGTCGTGTTGATAGATTTTTCCATGTATTTTGTAATTAGCCATATTTGTTATTTTATTTATGTGAAAATACATTTACTAAAATTTGGTTTTAAGTATCATTTAAATGACACCTTAAAACATGACTATCACGTGGCTTCAGGGTCTACATTTATGTTGGTGATCATTACTGCATGCTATCAATTATTTGTTCATTATCAAAGCTAATGAAAGGTGGATTTAAATATAAATTAATTGGCTGTAGCACATGAAAGTCAACTGATTTCAAAGGATATTTGCCAGTTACTTAAGTAATGACAAATGGAAAACTGAGTCCTCTTTCAATGCGTCATTTTTGAAGTTTGTCACGCCAAACAAAAAAGTTGTTAGAACTATATACATGTTGTTATGGCAGATTCAATTCAGCAAAATGTCGTCATTTAATTTGTGTTTTGGCCTTTTCCTTGTTTTTTTTTGAGAAAAGTTTTTGTTATGTAAGCTAGACTGGTTGTGAACATGTAATAATCCTACTTCTTCCTCTCAAGTACTAGGGTTACAGTGAGCCACCAGGCCCGTCCTTTCAAACATCATTCTTTATAGTCAGTAAATGTTATTAATACTAATTTCACCCCACAGTGGCGGAAGAAAGCTACTTTATTTTCTAGTCATACTCCTAATGTCTGACTCATCATGAAGGCTACTAAATTTGATGAATCAACAAATAAAAGGAAAGATGGATGGGGTGTTTTATTATAAATTTGTATATATTTATTTTCCTAACTTGTCTGTGTTTTAGATTTGAATAATTTTTGCTGTCTTATATTGATGTGTGCTTATATAATGTAATAAAATTAACACTGGCCCTTTAAGTTTATCGAGATAAATCTAACTAATGCTTCCCTTTCTTCATGATGCCACTGCCTGTCAATTTTTTTATTTCAAATAATTTCAAACTCTCAACTTCCACATGCTTAGCGATAGCCATACCTTTAATCCCAGCACTCAGGAGGCACAAGCAAGGCAGGTGAATCTCTGAGTTCAAGGCTAGCCTGCTCTACAGAGCTAGTTCTAGGACAGCCAGGCTTACAAAGAGAAACCTTGTCTTGAAAAAACAAAACAAAACAAACTTCCACATCCTTTATTTTCTACCTCTATCCATTTTCTTCCAGAAGTTGACACCCTAGCACCATTCCTCACCCCTCATATCCTAAAAGTCGAAGGACAGAAGGAAAGAGACGCCCTAAATGAAGTAGGCTTCCCAGTGCCCCACAAAATACGTCATACCCAGGTATTCTGTAGTCACATGTACTAAAGACACAATTCTAACTCTCCCACTTATATTATCCCTCAAGCCTTGAATGGGATTTTAAAGAACTTGGATGATTCGTCTTGTTAACAATGAAATTTCCAAGTATTTAGCATAAAACACACCAACAGCTCTGTGCTTCAGAGACCCTTGTTTCTGGCCACAGCTTTAGAAAGCCTCAGTGGAAACTCTGGGCAGAAACTCCTTTCTGAGAGGGGAAGAGTTTGCATAATCAAGGAAATAAGCCCCACCGAAACTCAAGCACCATCCCTCCAACATGCATCTGCTGCCCAAAGTTGTCTTGCTTCTGGATCCTAACTATATCTCTAATATTTTTATGAATGATGGATCCTCTCATTGATGTGTAAACGTAGATCTATCTTCATATGCTTGAGTGTCTATAAGTCTAAATGTGGATCATGAGCCTCTACAGACTACAAATAACATGGATCTTTGCTTAGGTACTCAGGTCCATTCTTCCTATCCTATCTTTCTTTAGATTAGGAACTCTGAAAAGACTGAGATTTAACTCAGCAAGTCTCAAAATGTGAAGCAATATTTTTAAAATAGAAAAATCAAATATATTTGTAAAAGTTTCAATTTTTAAAGTTCTCAGTTTCATTTTTCTGAGCATTTTGAAGGACTTTCAAGTATTTTAAATATGGCTTTCAATTGTACATTTGCTGGAGCCTTCACAATGTGGGTGGATATTTATGGGACACAATAACAGTACGTGGTATGGTAATTATTACTGTACAACATATATTGATGGTCAATACATACACACTTTATTGAACATTGCAAACTTAGAGCATTTTACTAGGCATGTGATGTGATCTGTACATGTATGAAAGCCCTGGTCCCTATTTTGTGCTGGGAAGTCGTTCAACTTTTAGAAAGTGGAGCCTAGGCCACTGAGAGCACATCTTCTAAGAGGATTATGCGTCTCAGCCTTTTCTTGTGTATATTTGCTTAATGGCTCATGCTGTAAATAGTCTGCCCCAGCAAGTACACCTACCATGATATGCTGCCTTCATGAGATACCCAGACTTATGGCACCAGTTAGCTTGCACTATAACTTCCATAATGAGCCAAAAATAATTTCTTTTTTTTTTGCATGTTAGTTGTGCCTCAGTTATTTTGCTATGGTAATGCAAAACTGAATAATACAGAAAATATGGCTTATTAATAAGCATTTATTAGAAACTTATGTCAGAACACTGTCCTAGGCACACTTGGGAAATGGAAAGAAATGAGAGAAATCATCACAGTTTCAGAACAGTTACACCCTGGTTGGATATCATAAATCAAACACAAAGGGAATTTCAGAATAATCTTAGATGTGTTTAGAATTTTAAGAAATCAATCTTCTTCAAGGTTTATTAAAAAACAGTCTCCGCTGAATTAATGTCAGTTGGGTTCTGTAGATCTGTATATAATGCCTTTCTTCCTTTGTCTGATTAAACTGTCCTATCACTCAAAGGCCCTTGAGTCTGGCCTCCTGGGTAAAGCCTTCTGGCCTGTTCTGCTCTACCCTTGACTATTCTCTGAACTCCAAGTGCAACCAAGGTTATCAGCAAAACTATAGCTTTAATTATTCTTTAATTTTGCTAATTACTCTTTGTTCCTATGGAGACTGTCTTACAAGGAGAGAAATGTTACCTTGTGGCTTTTACATAATTTTCTCATAACTACCCCTTCCTTCCAGCCCTCCCGCAACCCCCATTTCTCGTCTTCAACACATATTCACACTCCATAAATTTCTCAGATAGTCTTGCAAAGTGCTCTGTTCAGTCCCCAATTGTACTAATTAACAATAGCTTATATCCACATGCACCCTATCTGTACAAACTTCTGATTGTCCCACTTGGTGAAACACTAAAGGGTCATTTCCAATAACAGCCGGCAGGGGGAGCAGCTCCACATCCTTGTTGTGGTGACCATGGGGAGAACTGAGTTGCATGGGGTTCTGAAGTGGGCAAGTCTTTGAAGAAGGAAGTGAAAGGGCCTGGGAACCAGACCAGAGCCATGACAGGCTCTCCTAGTAGCCCTGACAGAGACCAGGCCTTAGTTTTGATTCGCTGGGCTGGACCAGAGCTGAACAAGCAGTTCTCAGGGCAACCACAATTTAGGGGCAACCAAGCAGCAAGCTCCTCACAGCCCCTTTGCTGTCTCAGGAGGTGCCTTCCCCCTAACCCCTAGCCTTCTGCTAGCTAAAGATAACTTTCCCTACCCTGCAGCTGGAAAGTCACTAACCACTACCAATCAGCCCCCAGACTAGTCATTCCTCCACCGATCAGCCCCAGATTAATTCCCTCCTCCTTGGAATTACTATAACTCTGCTTAAAAGGAGTTTGTGGCCTCCCTTCAGGTCGCTATTTGTCATCGCAACTTGTTAGAAATAATAAACACTCTTGCTAAATTGCATGTGTGACTGTAGGTCTTTCTTGGGGGCTTCTCTCAGAGCCTAACAGAAGTAGCCCTCACACAACAAGCCATGACTCCAAGTTAGGCCTGATCACACTATCATGTTCTACATGATATCAGTCAGGCAAAATGACTCTTCAAGGTGCCTCTTGGGATAGAAGTGAGGGCTTGGGATTTTGGTCTATGAGACCAGTCTCTTGCCTCTAGCGTAGATCTACCACTTAAGTCAGGATTTTTACCACAGTACAGCAGCCTAGAACCCATGCAGATTCTGAGCCGTGTCTTATCTCTATTGACTTGGCTCTGCTGCTACCCTCAGAAAGCAAAGAGCTTTACAGAGAAGACTGCTTGATTCATTCTTGTATTCCTCCTATGACAGAAACTCTAAAAAACAGTGCACGCTCATGGGAAGCAACTCAGTATGTAGAAAGAGACTTGGAGTTCAGGAAGAGAATATACTGTGTTTGAATTCTGATTCCATCATCTGCAGGCTGTATACCATTGTGTAAGTTCTAAACATTACCATCTTAAAAAGCAAAAACAAAAACAAGATTAACATTGAATTGCAGAATTATTATAAAATTATGGTTTCTTGCTCTATTTTTCTGATTTACCTTACTCTGGAAAATGCTTAAAAATCACAAAAACATGAGACTATTTCAAGTTAAAGAGGAAGATTCAAAAAGGAAAAATAAAAAGAGACAACAGAAATGAAGAAGATGTAATAGAACCACAGAAATTTCTATTTGAAGAAAACGGTGACTAGGTATTAGACACATACCAGAGGTCACAAAGAGAATTGTAGTTAATGACAGAAAAAAGACACAATCAGTGATCTGTTTCACTCCCACACCCAAGGCTCAGGGATCATCATGGAGGAAACTGTCAGGGCTGGAAGATAAGGGGGTTCGCTGTGATGTC